>JAODAL010009064.1:0-113298 GCA_025379985.1 Phyllomedusa bahiana
CTAAAAACACTTTTTTTTTTTTTTTTTTTTAAAATGCTTTAAACATTTAAAAAAAACTTTTTTTAAATTTGGGGATCGTCATTAAAGTTAGACCCCCGAGTAAAACTAATTATTTGGATAGAAAAGTGAGCGCTGTTAAAAAAAAAAACACTTAGGATTGCAGGAAATTTTTTTCACTTCCTTCCAAAAAACGGTTTTAAAAAAAAGAAACCCAAAAGTCTTGTCCCCCCAAAAAAGATACCAAAATAAAAACGTTAACCCCATTCCCCGCAAAAAAAAAGCCCGGACACACTTCCCTACCAGAAAAAAAAAAAAGTTAGGGCTTTTAGCAAAGGCCGATGAAAAATGTGTTTTCCCGTTTGAAAAAAAGTGTTTTTTTTTGTATAAAAGCTTAAAAAATAAAAAAAATTTCAAAAATTGGTTTAAAACTGTTAAAAGTATGGGCCTGCTGAGTAAAAAATAAACTTTTCATATCTAACGAAGAGGTCCGCTATAAAAATAAAAAAACACTTTTTAGGATTGCTTTTTTTTGTTTCAAAACGGCCTTCAAAAAACCCCAATAAAAAAGTAACAAAGTGTTGTATCGCACCCCTTTTGGTTTCCAATAAAAGAAACAATTTCCCCGCAAAAAACAAGGGCCCCCACCCGCTTGCACACAGCAAAATTTAAAAAAATTATGGTTTAGAATAGGAAAAATAAAAAAAGCAATTTTTTTAAGGGCCCATTTCCCATTGTTTTAAAAGTTTAATTTAAAAAAAAAAAAAAACTTTTATAAAATTTTTACCCCCTTTCCCAAAATTGTTTCGACCCCCATAGTAATGTTATTAATTTATTTTTAAAAATGCCTTGGGGGAAGTGTAAAAAATTTTAAACCCAAAAAACCAAAGGGGGAAATGCGTTTCCCCCAAACCCAAATTTTTTTGGCCCCCAAAGTAAAAAATAAATGCAAAAATTTTGGCCCAAAATTTCACAATTTCACCCCTATTTGAGATCCATGAGGGGGTTTTAAACTAAAAAGGGGCGACTTTTGGGGAAAAAAATTTTAACCTGTTTGGTTCTTTGGTGGCTTTGCAAATGGGCATGGCCCCACCAAAATCTGGTTCCAAAAGCCCAAATAGCGCTCCTCCCCCTTTTACGTCCCGCCTGGCCCCAAACAGGTTTACACCCACAGGGGAGGGGATTTGCGACTTGGAAAAAAAATTGCTTTTAAAAAATTTTGGGGGGTTTTTTTTTCCGGTTCCTTGTAAATATGAAACATTTTAAGCTAAAATTGAGTTTTTGGGAAAAAAATCTTTTGAATTTTCACAGCTAATGCTAAAAAAAAATTTGTGAAAACCCGTGGGGTCGTTTCTCACTACCCCGTTTTTTTTTTAAATTAAAGGGGTGTTGTTTCCCAATAGGGGGGCTTTTTGGGGTCGTTTTTTTAATTTTTTTGCCCTTGGGGTCCCCCAAACCTGAAATGGCGCCCCAAATAAAATTGTAAAGAAAAAAGAGGGGCCCAGAGTCCAGTAGGTGCCCTCCCATTTTTGGGCTTGTGGGTTGAGCCAAATAATGCATAGGGCCAAAATGGGGTATTCTTAAAACGGCAGACCTGGGGGAAAATGTATTAAGTTGCATTTACTAGTACATTTACAGTATTTCCCTGGGTTTTTGGATAAATTTGAATATCTGAAAAAAAAAGTAAATTTTTGAAAAAATTTTACCCCAGTTGCTTTATTTTTTTGGAATTTCAAAGGGTTATCAAACTTTTAAACACTGTTTTTAAATTTTCTTGGGGTTTTTTTAGTTTCTTAGAAAGGGGTATTTAGGGGGGGTTCCAGCATGGGCCCTCAAAACCCCTAGAAAGGATGGACCCTTAAAAAATGTGTTTTGCAAATTTTCTTTTAAAATGTGAGAAAATTATATAAATTTTAAGCCCTCTAATGTCTTTTTAAAAAAAAGGGCTTTTAAAAAAAAATTTTGCACCCGAATTTTTTAACTTTCAAAAAAACAAAATTTTTTTTTAAAAATTTTATTAAATTTTTATTTTTTTCCAAACAAACAAGGATTTTTATGGGTAAAATTTTTTTTACTAAATTTTTAAAAACAATGTGTAGAAAAACAATCTCGAATCACATGGATGGGAAAAGTGTAAAAAAATTATTCCAATCAGTGCAATGTCAGTTTCAAAAAATAGGGCTGTGTCGTAAGGCCAAAAAGGGGTGGATCCTTAAAGGGTTGTCTCTTAAGGTTTTCATAGGCTGCATGAATGAAATACTCTGTCACTTCCCGGTTCAGACTGACTGAAACTTGCATAAGCCCCTTCATAGTGTATCCAGCTCTGTGTTTTTTCAGGTTGCTAATTAGATCTGATTAGCTCCAGAAGAAAGCTTCTGGAAAAAAAAATAACTTAAACAGGACTTTCTTATCCTGGTCCCCTCACAACAAAATCCACTAATTACCAGTGCTGTTTACTTGGAGTTAATCAAGTTATTACTGCCAGCAGCAGGGACACACTGCCATGGGACCGTGTGATGGGACCCTCATCCCACTGCTATCACATAGGAAACAACGCAGGGGGGGGGAATGGTTTTACAGGTTGGTTAACTGAGGGAACTTGGAAACAGCCCCAGGGAGGGTCAATTAAATTCACTTGTATCTCCTTAAAGGAAAACAGATGAACAAAAGCAATATATTGGAAAATGTCTTTATTGTGTGTTCCCTTCAATTTGAAAGCTATTACTTTGTAGCAGGAGACACCCCTTAAGGGTTTTTTTTGGTAATGGTCTTCTACCTGTCCAGCAGTAATGCGCCTCTGGTTTTGCCCATCTAAGTTATTTAAAATGTGTAGGAAATACTACAGGTTGTGTTTTTGTGCGACACCGGGCCATCTAGAATGCCCCCGCATCTTAGGCCCATTTACAAAGTTTGCTGTGGGGTGCTCTATATATGCGGCCCTAATTTTGCAGTGCGCCTACTCATCCATCGATGCGCAACATGCTTTTTGGTCTGAAAGGGACGCCAGCCCCTACTGATGGCAGCCCCAGTACTACATGTCACCCCTTAGGGCATGTTCCCCCACCTGCAACGGTTTTGTTATTCGGACGGGGTTTTTTTTTTTTTTTCAGCGCGCTTTGCGGTTTTTTTTCAGGGGACCGCCCTGAAAAAAAAAACTTGAAGAAAATGAAGAGAAAAAAAAAAAAAACGGCCGAAAAAAAATGAGCACAAGGTTGTGCTCCTATGGAAAACCCGTGCAGCGTCCCCACTGCACGGGTTTTTGCTTGTCGGGACGGTGTTTGTGTGGGCCCATCTCTTCCACTTTTAGTTGTAAAGTGTGTAGGGTTGCAGGCCAAGGCAAGCGTATTGTCTTTACAACCCGTTAATTTTGAAAAAAAAAATGGGACCCTAGAATTGGAAAGTGGGGAAGGGAAACTCTACACAAAAATGTTACTGAATCCCTGCCTAAATATGTTAAGAAAATCCGTTTGAGAGCCATTTCTTGAGTCCCATTAGTAAATACTGTCCTTTTTCTAGATATCACTCGTCTTTATCTTTCAATTTGCATAGTTACTTCTCTGAGGGATATCAGTCATTTAACAAGCTTTTTTGTTGTATAGAAATTCTGCTTATAAAAAATGGTAGTTTTATACTTGTAGAACTCTATTTGGTCCACCATGGTCAGATGCCTGGTTTGCCCGCCCACCCCTACTGTCCCTTGTACTAAGATAGTGTTGTTTTTTTTTCCTTTAGTAAAATTTGCCATTTTTTGTACACCACAGAGAATTTACAGTATGGACAGTGGAAATAATAATACTTTGTGCAAGTCTTGATTAGTTTGTATTTCCAGTCCATCATACAAGACAGATTGCATAAGAAAAGAATTGGGAGCTGTGGGATTGGCCTACTGGGATTATGTGGAGAATTTTCTTCTTCTTGCTGCAATCCTTATTCTAGCCTGATATGAACATCGGTCCAGTTATCGTATTTTTAAATTTTTGGAGGAAAACTTAGTTATAAAAATGTATTTTTTGTTGGACAGATTCGAGCCTGTTTTACCTGTATCATAGACTCTTCAAGACTCCCCCACCTTCGTATGCAGGCTGTGGCAGGTCTTACAGCCCGTGACTGACATTTCCAGCTCTGCTAGCTTCCATATTCCTAGCTGAGATTGATATAGAGGCTATTGGTGACGCTGGGGTTGTATAAAAATCAATGATGGCTGTCCAAGCAGGGATGCCTGGCTAATTAATGTGGACTTAGCCAGAGCTGGATTTGTCCGATTGAGAGGAAAGGCTCCTAAGGACCGGAGAGGAAAATACTTACCTGCTGCCAACTAGGTACACATTGTTCACTGTTGTTGAGTGGACTATTATCTTTGATGTAATTACACCTACGTATTCTGCAAGGGACCTGACTGAATGGTACATGCGCTGCTCCCAGTTTACTAAACTCTAAGGTATGTCTTCCACACGGCCGTAATTTGCGATCGCGTACAGTAGGAGCCGCCAATACGTTGGGTGATTTGGGGTCGCGGGCTGATCAGTGCGTATTCCCGAAGCGAGGGGGGGTGGGCTGGACCAGGCCAGGGCCCCTATTAATAGGGACAATCATTACTCATTGGCGGGCGTTTAATCGCCTTGCGAATAATTTGACATGTAACATCTCCCACACGTACAATACGATCGTATTGTACGTGCAGGGAGGACGAGGGCGTGATCCATGTTCTTCTAATGAGGAGGCTATGGAATTACCGTTAATTGCAGGGCCACAATTTTGGCCGCGTTGGTTGTTTAAGCGCAAAAATACGCATGCAAATACGCCCTCCATACTTACGTGCAAATCTTCCCGTGTTGACCCATAACCTCTCATGGGTTCAAGTTTTGTCTTTCCTGCAGGAAAGAATAGTAGTAAAATATAACTTCTATTTCTGTTATAAGACACCACCCCAAACCACTGCTAGAACAGAGTGACGATGCGTCAATAAACTTAATGAAAGCTTCTGTAAAAAGGCAGGAGATGAGAACTGCCTCTAAACTTTTGAAATGAAGGCAAAAATTGGAAACCAGGTAAAGTATTTGGTTGGTAATCATTTACCCTTTGCCTAAAAGTTAGTTAGGGTGGGATAAGGATACCCCTCTTTAATAATTTCTTAACACCTTACCGGACAATTTGTCGTACTCATACGCAATGTCGGGCCTTAGGGGTTTCCCGCCCAAATTGCCGTGTATGAGTTACGTCCAAGGCGATCTTGCGCTGCTCACAAAGCGGACGTGCGGGGGAAGGGCGTCCGCGCGCGCAAAAAATCGTATCGCGGTTATATTTACCGCTGGCATCATGCCCGCCTCCCCCCACGCCGGAGCAGTGAGCTTACGGCCGCGGGGGATTATTTGGCCCCCCGATGTCGCGACATCGCGTGTTTGGTCGGCGGACATCGCGGGGGCGGGCTGCGGGCGGGCAGGAGTGGAGCCTTCCTTGTGGCCCGCCGATTCTCGGGCCAAAAGTAAACGGCGCTAGGGGAGCATGCCGGGTACTGAATCTCACTACCAGCAACAGCCCGGGACGCTGAATGGACAGCACCCCGGCGGTTGTCTGGGTGATTGTCAACGGATGGCCCACAATGCATATGTGGGCAGCGGTGGACAGAACAGGTTGCCCATGGAGACCAGCATACAGCTATAAACTGTTTATTGCGGTTCTCCTATTTGCATGAATGATTCTGACGGGATCGGTTCATGCAATCTCCCCCTGGGGGGGAAAAGTGTTAAAAAAAAGTATGAAAAAATTAAAAAAAAAAAAAAGTGTAAAATAAAAAAAAAAAAAAAAGTAAATACACCAAACAACAAAAAATAAAATAAAAAAAAACACGTACATCGCCTTTTCCCTTTACAAAAGCCAATCGCCCTAAAAAAAAAGATCAAAAATATATAAAATATTTAAATAATAGTACCCATATTGGTATCGGCCCGCGTGGTGTTGCAACCCACCCTATAAATCTTGTCAATGTTATTAAACCCGTTACGTGTGAATCGACCGTATTTTATAGATTTAAAAAAAACCCCCAAAAACAGTTCACGAATAGAGATTTTTGTTCCATCCCGGCAGACATAAAATAGAGGTTAAAAAAAGTATCAAAACTCCGATTCAAACATCAAAAGTGATCTGCCTATTAAAACGTTCCAGTTCTTTTTTCCCGCAAAAAAAAAAAAGTCCTTACACAGCTTCTGTAGTACGGAAAAAATTTAAAAAGTTTCTGGGCTATTAGAAGATTAGCGATGCATTAAATATGTTTTACAACAATAATTTAAAAACACTTTTTTTTCAAAAAAAAAAAATTGTGTTTCAAATAAAAAAATAATACAATTAAAGTGGGTTTATCACCGTATGTAATAGTCCTCATACCCAACAGAGTAAATACTCTAAACTTGTCACGGGGGGATACTGCAATCAGGGTGAACGCTAAAATTAAAAAAAAATACATAAACACTGCTTAGGACTGAGTATTTTCTTTCAACCCTATCTCCTTTCCAAAAAAAACAGATTAAAAGCGCGATCATAAAAAGTCTTGTTTCCCCCATAACCATTACACAATAAAAAACTCGCGTGTTTTCAACTCATCCGCGCAAAAAAAAATAAAAAAAAAAAAAAGTCCCTATACAGCTCCATAAACAGAAAAAACAAAAAAAGGTTATGGCTCTCAGACTGGCGGTGGGTGTGATGCCAAAAATAAAAAAACGTGTTTTTCCTTTTCATAAATGTGTTTTTTTGTGTAATAAAAAAAAAAAGCCAGGTTTTAAAAAACATGAAACAAAAATATACAAAAGTGGTATCGCTGTAATCGTATTAATAAAAATCAAAACTGCTGGGAGTTAAAACTTAGGCATGTCTTTTATTACCGGTCACAGTGGACTCGCGGTAAACAAAAATAAAAAATAAAAAAACACTACCAGGGATTGACTCGTTTTTTGTATACCAAAAATGCTCACAAAACCTTAATAAAAGTGATCAAAAGCATCATATGCCCCCCCCGTAATGGTATCATAAAAACATCATTCTCATCCTCGTAAAAAAAAAACAAAAGCCCACAAGCATCCTCCATATGCAAAAAAGTAAGGAAAAAAAGCTATGGCTGTTCCAGAAATTAGGGGACAATACATATAAAATAAAAACGCAAACTACTTTTTATAAAAACTCGCTTCTATTATTGTTAAAAAAGTAAATTATTAAAATTAAAACATTAATAAAAAAAAAAAAAAAAAAAACTAATATAAAATTTATAATCAGTGTAATTCGTACCGAACCCCTTTAGTTACAGTGTATCCCGTCATTTAATTTTCCCGTTTATTATGGCGATAAATACTGGTAAAAAATGAAGCCAAAAAAACAATGGCGGATACTGCGTTTCCCCCTCCATTTTCCTGGCCCAATGGGCCTTAAAAAAAAAAATAACAACATAAGAAACCACCTTGTGCGGCCCCAAAATGCAAAATACCACCCTTAGGTGGGAGATCCCGAGGGGCGTTGAATCAAAAATGGGGAGCAATACTTCTGGAAGGTTTCACCTTGTTTTAGTACTTTTGGGGGCTTTGGAGATGCGGACATGGCCCCACCAAGTATCTGTATGCGCCACCAAAAAAAACGGCCCAAATAGCAACTCCATGGTCCCTTTGTACCCCCTGCCATGCGCCAACAGCAGTTTACACCCAATGTAAGGGTTATTGCCGAACTTGGAAGAAATTGCGTAAACACAATTTTGTGGGGCTTCTTTTTTTTCCAGATTCCTTGTAAAAATTAAAACATTTTCAGCTCTTAATAAAATTGCAGATTATTGGAAAAAAAAAAAAAAAAAAAAAAAAAAAAAGATATTTATTTTTTTATATTTTCAGAGGCGAACGCTTTAACCAATTTGTGAACACGGCCTGTGAGGGGTAGATATACTCACTAACACCTGGATTAATATTCCTGGTAAGGGTGTTATGTTTCAAATATATTTTTTTTTTAGGGGTGGTATTTATTATTAAGTTTTGGAACCTTAGGGTGTCCGCAAAACCTGAAAATGGCCCCCTAAAATATAATCGTTTTATGAAAATGACGACCCCAGAGGTTCCAGTAGGGTGGCCTCCTCCCAATTCTGGGGACTGGTGGTTGAGCCCAAAAATAATTGCACTAGGGCCCACATGTGGGGATATCTCTGAAAACGGTCAGAATCCAGGACAAGAATGATGGGGAATCAATATTTAATTTGGCATTTTCCCTGAGCAATTTTTACCGTTTATTCTTGTCATAATGTAGAATACATTGAAAATCTGGCTCAAAAAATAATAAAAAAAAAAAAAAAAAAAAACAAAAAAAAAAAAAAAAAAAAGGGGAGGAAGAAAATTTTGAAATGATGAAATTTCACTTCCACTTTGCTTTAATTCTGTGATGGTGAAAACACCCTAATGGGTTATTAAATTCATAATAAAAGCCGGTTTTTTTTGAATACTTTTAAGGGGTGTAGTTTCTTAGATGGGTGGGGGAAGGTCACTTAATGGGGGTATCTAAAAACTTTACAGGTCAATCAAATCACAGTTTGAAACTGGATATGGTCCCTAAAAAGATGTATATTGGCAAAATTTTCTTGTGAAAATTTGAGGAAAAAAAAAAACTGTACTACTTAAATTTTAATAAGCCCCTTAATGTGTAAAAAAAAAAAATACATCTTTGAAAAAAATATGATGCCAAACTTACAGCAGACATTAATGGTAGATGCTAGTTATTATAAAATATTTATTTTGAGTGGAAATAACTATCTGTCTTACATGCAGAGGAGAAATTTTTGAGGGTTGAAGTTTGAATGAATTTGGTAAATTTTTCACACATTTTTCACCGAATAATTTGATTTATTTTTCACAAATATTTAACAATCATTTTTTTTGGACCAAAATTTCTACCTATCTTAAAGTCCTCAATTGTGTCACGAGGGGAGGGGGGGGGGGGGGGGAAAACGGAAGGGGGGGGGGGGGGGGGGGGGAGGGTGAAGGGTGGGAAAAAACAATCTCTGAATCACATGGTACGGTTAAAGTCTGTCAAAAAGTTATTCTCACCATAAAGTGGACACATGACAGGATTTCAAAAAAATGGGGCTTCTGTCCAGAGAGGCCAAAAACTGGCTCGGCTGGTAACGGGGGTTGTTTAATATAATTTATTTACAATAAGTTAACTCTTTTAAATTCTTTTTCAGCTTTCTGAATGGCCCCCCGAAAAAACACCTCGGAAAAGGGGGGACTGTGACGGTTCTGTTACAATGATTGTTTCCTGAGGAAACCGATTGTCCACCTGCAAGCAGCAAGGAGTATGTTATTCCATTAGATGTCTGTAGAAGAGGAAAATGGGCTTGCAGGGCCTGTCGTAAATTCCATGAATAAGTAGATTTTCATTTATTCCTCCTCTAGAGCAGTCCATCAGTAAATCCCTTCTAAGGTAAGCAAAATGTGCTATGCCAGATGGCACGTGTATAAACACAAGAAACTCACTTGGGAAGACCTATTGCAGGGCTTTCTTAGGAAAATATTTATTAAAGTGGTAGCTCCACTTACACAGCAGTTGCCTTGTTTGAGGTTTTTAGAAAAAGGTCTCTGTGGTTTTTACTCTTTTAGTAAAAATTTATTTGCTGTACTAAGGAAGGCAAAATGCTCACTGTTCATGAGGCATTAGTATAATTGGATTTCTAGCAGCATGTGGCTACTGCCTTATGTACAGTATTTGTCTCTATAAACTGTTTAATTTCTGTGATTAGGGACTAATGTAGAGGCTTCTGGGTATTGCACATGCTGATGTTCCTCGATTTCTTTTATTTTTATATCATGCATAATATCTACAATATTAAAAACACCTTAAGCATTTTATTAAATGGGGCTGTTTTAATACTAGTAATTAGAGGTGTTAAATATAAAAGATGCTGGGTGAAAAATCTTACCCTGCCCCGGGGTTTTTTAAAATGTGTGCCCGGAAAAAGGGTTTTGAAAAGAGTACTAAATAGGACCCTGGGTATACTGTGGTGTCCTTGCACCTCTCCCGAACGACTCCCCCGATTAGACCTATTGCTCCCAGTTCCTCTTAAACGGAATGATTTCATTTAAAGTGTCCTACTCTTTTATCTGGTCTATTTTTGGGGGAAGCAATGCATGTCCTGCAGTACGTTTTCCAAGGTAACATTAGGCAATGTTCACAGGCTTTTTTTTTTGGAGGATTTCATCCGTAATTCGCCCCGTACTGCACGAAATTTTCGGCTGAAATTTTTCCCCGCTTTATGAAAAAAAAGTTTCATAAACTTAAAAAAAATAGGAACAAAAAGCCCTTTCCCGTGTACAGGCAGTTTTAAAAGTTTATACCAATTAGGAGTTTTAAAAAAAACTGCTCCCTGGAAAAAGGGTTTTAAGCGCGGGGACAACACCACTGAAAGTTTTGGTTGAAATAGGTTTACCAAAGAAAACCACGGTTTGTAGCGCCGAACAAATTGGGGGAAACGAGGAAATTCAAAAGGGTTTAACGTTTTTATAGGAATTATGGATTCTGTTCCTTCCCCGTTGCCGATTTTGGACATGTCAGTTATACAGCGGGATCGCGCCGTGGACCAAGAAGTTTTGGGGGGGGGCCCCTCGCCCGGAGCACACGCCGAAATTTTGGTGCGAAATCCGTCCCGCAATTACGGCGTGAATAAGCCGTTGAACAAGCCTTACGATCCTTAAAAAAAAAAAACCCTGTAAGTGGTTATTCGAGAGAATTAAATAGAGGGAAAAAAGTGGCTTAGTGAGAAATGGGTTTTATATTTTTAAAGCAGGTTTTTCGATAAAAAGTAAGATTTACTAAAACAAAATTGAAAGTACTTTTTTAGCCTGCCCACTACAGCGATTGCGGTTTTGCTCGTACCCATGATGAAGAAAAATGTCAATCACGTTTTGGGCGAAGTAAGCAGGCAACACTTTTCCCTTGGAGTCCCCGGTCAGGTTTTTTCTCTCTTTTTAACCTGCCCCAAAACCCTAAACCTAGGGCTCCTTTTTCCATTTATATTTGCTGTCAGAGAAGTTAGCATAAATCCTCTGACAAGTTTCATTTCATTAGTACAAAATCAGAAGTCCTATTACTTAGAGTAGGACCCGTGAACGATATTTCCTGGGCATCGTGTGGTTGCCTTTGCAGCCGTAGCGCAGGGACTGGAGTTGTTTCTCTCTAATTACATCTCTCAAACGAACAATGTCGTTGGGGAAGAGTATGCTTTATAGGGTTGTCGACAACAGACACTGTGACTATTAATAAAATATTAAATCAAGCCATAGGTGTTCCCCCCCTCTGGTGCACTCGCCTGTTCCCCAAACTCTTTTATTAATTCAGGGGAATCCCGCCCCCCCTCTTTTTTCGAAATGGTTGAGTCCCCAGGGGGTACCTTCACCCATCAAATATTAATGGGGGTATTCTATCTTTTCCCAAATCGAGAAATAGGGGGTGGGGCACCCTTTTATGGGACGTTTTTTAAGAGTGGGTAAGTGTGGGAAAAGACTTTTTTGTTTCACAGTTTGACTTCCCTTTTATTATGTTGCTATATACAGTGCCTTGGAAAAGTTTTTTGGCCCCCTTTAACTTTTTAACCCTTTTCCACATTTTAGGCTTCAAACATAAAGATATCAATTTTTAATTTTTTTTTTGGGAAGAAATCAACAACAATAGGAACAAATTTTTGAAGTGGAATAAATTTTTTTGGATATTTTAAACTTTTGTAAAAAATTAAAAACTGAAAAGGGGGGCGTGCAATATTATTCGGCCCCTTTTCTTTCAGTGCAGCAAACTCAATCCAGAAGTTCAGTGAGGATCTCTGAATGATCCAATGTTGTCCTAAATGACTGATGATGATAAATATAATCCGCCTGTGTGTAATCAAGTCTCCGTATAAATGCACCTGCTCTGTCATAGTCTCAGGGTTCTGTTTAAAGCACAGAGAGCATCATGAAGACCAAGGAACACACCAGGTAGGTCCGTGATATTGTTGTGAAGTTTAAAGTCAGATTTGAATACAAAAAGATTTCCCAAACTTTAAACATCCCAAGCATCCCAAGGAGCACTGTGCAAGCAATGATATTGAAATGGAAGGAGTATCAGATCACTGCAAATCTACCAAGACCCGACCGTCCCTCTAAACTTTCATCTCAAACAAGGAGAAGACTGATCAGAGATGCAGCCAATAGGCCCATGATCTCTCTAGATGAACTGCAGAGATCTACAGCTGAGGTGGGAGAGTCTGTCCATAGGGCAACAATCAGTCTACACTGCACAAATCTGGCCTTTATGGAAGAGTGTCTAGAAGAAGGCATTTCTCACAGAGATCCATAAAAAGTCTCTTTTAAAGTTTGCCACAAGCCACCTGGGAGACACCAATCATGTGGAAGAAGGTGCTCTGCTCAGTTGAAACAAAAATCGTACTTTTTGGCCACAATGCAAAACTATATATTTGGCGTAAAAACAACACAGCTTATCCCACTGAACACACCATCCCCACTGTCACACATGGTGGGGGCAGCATTAGGGTTTGGCTTTTCTTCAGCAGGGGCAGGGAAGATGGTTAAAATTGTTGGGAAGATGAATGGAGCCAAATACAGGACCATTCTGGAAGAAAACCTGTTGGAGTCTGCAAAAGACCCGAGACTGGGACGGAGATTTATCTTCCAGCAAGACAATGATCCCAAACATAAAGCAAATTCTACAATGGAAGGTTCACAAATAACCGTATCCAGGTGTTAGAATGGCCAAGTCACAGTCCAGACCTGAATCCAATCGAGAATCTGTGGAAAGAGCTGAAAACTGCTGCTCACAAACGCTCTCCATCCAACCTCACTGAGCTCCAGCTGTGCGCCAAGGAAGAATGGGCAAGAATTTCAGTCTCTCGATGTGCAAAACTGATAGAAACAAATGCCAAGCGACTTGCAGCTGTAATTGCAGCAAAAGGTGGCGCTACAAAGTATTAACTTAAGGGGGCTGAATAAATTAGCACGCCCCACTTTTAATTTTTTTATTTTTTACAAAAGTTTAAAATATCCAATAAATTTCATTCCACTTCACAATTGTGTCCCACTTGTTGTTGATTCTTCCCCAAAAAATTAAAATGTTATATCTTTGTTTGAAGCCTGAAATGTGGCAAAAGGTTGAAAAGTTCAAGCGGGCCGAATACTTTTGCAAGGCACTGTAGATAGATATAGCATACCTATATCATATTTATTTATTTTTTATTAAGGGAAGGAAACCTGAATTCATTTCCACTACTCCCCATCGACTAAGGAAGAGGCTATCAGGTATGGTATATATTATTTTTTTCCCTCTTTTCCTTATTTTATTATCTCTTTTTCCTGTATACCAGTGACAGCATTTACGATATTGATTATTGTCCATCACATTTTATCTAAAGTGGAGAACTCCAAATGAAGTTATCCTCTATTTGTAGGCAACTTTTTATAGATAAATATAAGCTCAGACATTTTGTTACATTAAAGTTAGATAAGGAACTGGTAGTGGATGGGTAAGGATATCCATCACTGTTCATTCTGAACTATAGCACAGTGATGACTATCAGCAGAAAAGAAAAATAGTATGTCCATCTGAATGTATAGTGTCCTACTATTATTTGTCATTTTGTACATCCTAAACCTAGAAATGTATGTTTGTCTAAGGTTTGTAAAGGCATACATTAAAAGGATATACATAGTAAAATACACAGTCACGTCACATTATTATGACCATTCCCTAAAAAGCTCATAGCTCATGAAGGAAGTCAATCTCAAGAGCTGGCTTGGTGGGTATATAAGTTGTGTGATAGGCTGTCTGTACATATATCCCTCATTCCCATCATGGGTAAATATGTTGATTTAGCAGTTTGATCATTGGCTTTCAGGCCTAAAATGACAGTATTTCTGAAACTGCAGTTTATTAAATGTTCACTTGGTGCAGTGGTAAAACTGTATGGTGAGTGGGCAAATGGCACCATTGGTAATAAGCTACATGTAAGCTGTGGAGTGAGCATCATGCGCCATCTATGTGTGTGGTGAACACTGGCTGCGATGGTGGGCAAGGGCAGAGAGACATTCTGTGGGGGAGCAGCTCACTACCATTATGAACCAGGGGGCTGCCAGACGTGTTTAAACCAACAGTTCAATGAATGCTAGTGCATATGGGGCACGAAAGCAGATAGTCACTGCACCTTTGCTAACGAAGGCTTTATTTTGACGGCAGTAACAGAATTAGACCTGCTGATTGGGAAAGTGTTGCCATCTCTAATGAGTCAAATTTTCTGCTTCATCAAGCGGATTGACATTGTCGTGCCAACCAGAGATACAAACACCCTGCAACCATTACTGGAAGAACACAGGCTGATCTTGGCAGCGTTATGATTGGCTTTTGCTGCATTCTCTGGGCCAACTCATCCATGTTCAAGACACACTCAACCGATTTGGGTATGAATCCAGCCATGTAGATCACATACACCCCTACATGCTAATTGTCCTCTCCGAGGCGGGTGAGATCCTCCAGCAAGACAATACGACATGTAACATGGATAGAAATGTCTGTCCTTGGTTGGAGGAGCAGGATCAGAACTTCCAAGTACAACCCTGGCACTCTCTTATTACCGAGACTTCCGCCCAATTGAGCATCTGTGAGACCACCCTGATAGTCGTGTTCGCTTTATAAACCTTCTCCCTCCAGCAGCTGTATGATTCAGTCAGCATGGCTACAAATGCTTGTGACAATCTACCAGGGTCACTTCCAGCCCCTCTTGCTGCTGAATGTGCTGCACGGGGCAGTTACTCTAGATATTAACTGTTGGTCATAATGTGATTCAACTGTGTAAAATTGAAAAAAAGACAAGCATTCAGCCTCTATAATGCATTAGGGCGACATGTCCGCGGCAGTTTTTAGGCGCATTAATGCAGTGTAAAGTCCGATCTTCTCAAAAATCGCATAGTAAACTTAATGTGCCTAAAAAGGCGCATAGCGTATCATCGATAGTGTATGTAATGCGCCTATCGAGGCGCATTGCATAACGGAGGTGCGTAACGTATCATTACTACTCAATAGGTGCATTGCGTTATGGAAGCACACAGCGCATCATTGCTACTATATGTAATGGCCCGTTTGAGGTGCATTACAATGTGTCGTGCCCGGCGTATAATGCGCCTAGTTTTGGTATACGACAGTTCATTTACATCGAGAATATGGTAAAGTGTTTTTGGCGCAAAATAGACCAAAAATCCGTTGTTTGCGTATTGGGACATTGTTGCCCTTAGTGTTGATCTAGAGAAAAGCATTTTTTTAAAAATTATTCCTACAGCACCGGATCTAAGATCAGACAGTGAGAGTGACTATTCTGCTTCCAACTCTGATGAAGATATGGAGGATAAGACTGCTACAACTAAAACCCCAAGTAAAGTGGCACAGATACCAAGCGAAGCAGCTCAGACCCCCGGTAAAACACCATCCAGAAGAGGAAGGAAAAAAGTAAGAGATTTTTCCTTCTAGATTTAAAATAAAAATTACATTGAAATTGTATGCAGGATTTTCTTTTTTGTTCATTTATTAACTTGTCCAGTGTCGATAGATTTGTGTGTGTTGCTGTATCTTTTAGTTTTCAAGGCAAATTCAGAGATTTTATAGCAGCAAGAGAAATTAATACCTAAATATCCAATGGCTCAGTATAGGATATTTAAAAAATCCATACCTTGGCTAACCGCAAAAAATATCCTTTAGCCAATACAATAACTACTTATTTATTAAATAACCCAAAAAGTTGAATATCCACACTTAAAATTAATTCGAAACATATAAAAAACAAATGGTGCATAAAATGATTGTAGCAACCAGTCATATAACTGGCCATTATGGAGAACAACGCGTTTGGTGTGTATATAAATGTATACAAGTTTAAGCCAGCTCACCTCTCCACGTTGAATCGCACGGACCGCCAGGACCACGGCACAACTTCAATGCAAAAATATATTTTCTTGTCCAGCGAAACTTGTAATAAAAGGTTTTAAAAGATAAAAATACATTTAAAATAATATTAGAAATAGGAAGATAACAAAAAACAAATTTGCTAATTTTTTGTGCAGATATCATGTTTGGAATAAATTCCGGCCTAGTCTTAGGTAAATCCAAATTGTAATACACATTCTGTTTGTAGCCAAGTACATCAGATCCGCCACACGAAAAATTAAGGCATAAAAAGATTTAAAGAACAAAAAATAAATTTTCACATAATCACATATTAGAAATAGGTTAATGTATGAAACATATATATATATTAAGTACGCAATTTTTGTATCTGATACATTTAATAGGCAAGATAAGGTCATGTTTGGGAATTCTTTCCAGTGGAAAACCTTTTTTCAGTGTGAATATCCGAAGATGGTGTATTAAAAAACTCCTCTGATAGGGTCCCAAATGTTACGTACCTCTCAGAATGCCGCCACACCTTTAATTGACAAATAACTGTCATTTACTCCCTAATCAGTACCTGTCTCCAAGCTTAGCTACTTAAAAACTTTTTCCAGATGATCTATGTAGAAATCACTCCTTTAAAATAAGATAATAAGACAAAGTTACCTTTGGCCGAGTGTATTGTTAACGCAGGTTCATTGGGAAAACGAACAAACATAACTGCCGAAGCCTGGAGGGATCAAATTGTAGTTGAAATGAGGAAAACTACCAAAATGGCTTCCTCAGTACATTATTGACTACAACTACAGGGTGTAATGAGGATCAAATTAAAAGAAAAGCAAACCCTTCCTTAAAGGGGTTGTCTCGCTACAAAAAATAGCTTTCAAAATGTAGGGAACACTAAATGAAGACATTTCCCAAATATATTGCTTTGTCCATCTTATTTTGTTAAGATGCTACAAGTAATATTATCACCTCCCTGGCTGTTTCAGTGACCGAACTGTGTGCAGCTTTTCCCTGCTGTTTGTTCTATGTGATAGCAGGGGGTGACATTATAACACAGCTCTGTGCTGGCCTGCAGTAAAAAGCTCGTTTTTAACTAAAGTAAACAGCACTAATTACAGGCTTTTGTTTGTAGATCAGATAAAACCTCCTGCTAGCAGTTTCAGAGAGCTTCTAAACTAATTAGCAACTGAAAACACAGAGCTGAATACAGTGCTTATATGGAGGCTTGTATGGAGGAGTGTGACCAGGAACTAATGTTACATTATTTCATTCATAGATCTCTGAAACTCAGTAGGGAGACAACCCCTTTAACTATAGAGATTGCCATTGCTTCACAGTTAATTCTAGATAGCATTGCTGAGGTTTATCAACAAAAGCTCAATCATAAACAAAAAAGACAATATTATCTACATAGTAATAATAGAAATACAAATAATTGAAAAAAATGTATATGTGTGTGTGTGTGTGTGTGTGTATGTATATGTATATATATATATATATATATATATATATATATATATATATATATATATTAATATATATATTAATACTTCTGTCCAGCTTAATTTAGACTAGCTCAGTAACTTCATTTAATCCAAACGGACTCTATGTCTGCAACTTATAGATCCAAAACGTCTCTTTTTTTAGACAATACATTAAATCTATTCCATACATCGGCAGCAACTTGTGCAATAGGAGTTACTGACAGTAAAGAAGCATCATTATTATATTTTATAGAGAAGTGTCTTGACACTCCACGGAGCAAAAATCCATGTGTTATATTGTATCTTTGATTATTAATTAAGAGATTGCAATTTTTTATTTTTTTTTACAGAGTAACTTGGTAGAAGAGTATTTTGAAGCCCACAGCAGTTCGAAGGTCTTGACTTCAGACAGAACATTACAGAGGTTACAAACGCCAAAGTTAGACCAGGTATAAAATGGACATTCATTTAGCACTTTTTTCAAAAATGACAATAGCTTATATGTTTGTCATTGTGTTTCTGCTTAGGGATTCATTAGTGATCTCATGGTTGGGGTATTAGGCTTAGTGAATCTAAATTTTATAATAAACCATCCCTATGGTGACCTTTAAAACCTGTGACCGATTCATCACAGGTAGGCTAGACACTTTTACGTATATGATGTTAACACTATCTTATTGTCTGCCTCCAAGCTAGAGCTTTAACCCCTTAAGGACCCGGCGTTTTTTTTTGGTGACACGTTCGTTTTTCCCTCCTCGCCTTCTGAAAGCCATAACTTTTTTATTTTTCCACCTACATAGACACATGAGGGCTTTTATTTTGCGGGACAAGATGTACTTTCTAATGCTGTTATTCACTATAATATAGAAAGTGGGAAACTGCAAAAAAATTCCAAGTGGGACAAATTGTGAATTTTTTTTTATTTTCGCCATGTTTGCGGGGGTTTTGCTTTTACGGCGTTCAATCTTCGGTAAATATAATGTGTTATCTGTATTCTACAGGTCGTTACGCGTCCGGCAATACCAAACATGTAGGGTTTCCGTTATGTTTTGGTACCGTAAAAAAATTCCAAATATTTTCTATCTTTGAAATTTGCGCCACGGCGCCATTTTGTGCGACCAATAACTTTTTTGTACTAACACCTACGGACGTCCGTGAGGGGGCATTTTTTGCGGGCTGAAGTGTACTTTTTATCGCTAGCAGTTTGGAATGCATGCGACTTTTTTGTTCATTTTTATTCCATTTTTTGAGTGACGTAAAATGACCCAAAAACGCAATTTTGGTGATTGCAATTTTTTTTTTTCTTCTACAGTGTTCAGCGTATGGGATAAATGATGTTATATTTTTATAGATCGGACTTTTTCTGACGCGGCGATACCAAATATTTGTAACTTTTTTCTTATTTTAATGATTTTATTTGTAAAATGGGGAAAGGGGGGTGATTTGAACATTTAATAGTTTTTTTTTGTACTTTAAAACTTTTTTTTTTTTTTACTGTAACATTTAGTCCCCCTATGGTGTTTGACCACTAGGGGGCGCGATTGTTAATACAACCTTATGGGTGTACAAAGATGGCGGTTTCCCCACTTCCTGTCTGCAGACGGAAGTGGGGCAAACCGGCCAGTGTACGTGACTGGAGCCTTCACAAGGCTCCCCACCACCATGCCCGGTGATCGGATCGGCGCAGCATAGCTGTACTGATGCAGATGACCGTAACGATTGGTGCGCAGCACCGATCGGCGTTCATTCAGATGCCGCGGCCATCTTTGCCGTGGTGTCTGATGGTTTAAACAACGCCAGCGGGCGGAGCCACCCGCCGGCGCTGTTACTGCCGGGTGTCAGCGGCGATTAGCCGCTAACACCCGGCGGCTGTGCGGGGGGGTCGCGGAGCGATCCCCCTGCAAAGCCCCTTAGCGGCCCTGGGACGTACTCATACACCCAGGGTCGTTAAGGGGTTAATTCTTTACTTAAAGGGGTTGTCATTTTTCTAATTATTTTATTTGGATACTGCTGTCCTATTAAAATAAAATGACACATCGGGGTCCTGCCTCTCGGTGGGTAGGTCTGTAGATGGCGCCCTCCCCTCCTTCCCCCCCTTCCCCTCTCTCCCCCTTTTTATTACCCTCCTTTGTAGGTAGGTGTAGGGGCTCTTCCCCTCACTGCCTGTTGGTTGTATTATTCCTTACACCCTTTTTCATGGTTGTATTTTGCTTTACTTGCTGTTTTTTAATCACAGCACTTGTCAACTACTACTGTATTTACAGAAGTGCCTTTTATCCTTCTCAAAAGATTGTTATATTCAGTCTCTTGTTCTGTATATGGCCCACAAGGCTCAATGTTTTTCACTACTGGATGTTTTTTGCTATTGGACATTTATATGCTCTTCAATAAAGCCTTTTTAAATAGGAAAAAAATAAAATGACACTGACCTTGGTTCCAGCTCTCCTCCAGTCTTCTGTTTTCTTCTGGTCTTCTTCCGTACATGATGTTACCAATGCAGCTGCTGATTGGCTGCAGCAGTCACGTGCCATTGGCTGATGTGACATTTAGAAGTAAGCGCTTCGAACGGTGATGTCATCTAATGGGACATCACTGCTGCAGCCAATCAGCAGCTGCAATAGTGATATCCCATTTGGAAAAAGACCAGAAGAATACAGAAGACTGGCAGAGAGGAAGGGTGGTGCAGTTCTGGATCCAAGGTGAGCAGAAAGTATAGTGTTTTTTTTTTTTTAATTTTATCCTAATAAGACAATAGTATAAATAATCTGAGCAGCCCCTTTTTGAAGCTGTATTTTATTGTGTATCAGGATGCATATGGATAACATGAAGTTATCAGACCACTTGAAGGGAACACCATGCACATCAAGTATTTCTTCAATTCCTTCTTCCATATCCTTGCTTTTATCTTGTCTTGTATCTCTATTACAACTGAGGCCTTATGTAAAGAGAGCTGAATGCTCCTGCTCCCTATGGTTTAACTGTCTTCAATTTGTTTGTGACTCAGAATGGATTCTTATGACAGTCTATCTGGGAAATGCTACTTTGAATACTTATAGCATATGAATTGTTTATTTATTTTTTGGGGGCAATGGTCTCTTTACATACATTTATTTGCACGTTTGCACTTTATTGAACACATATATATTCTGGCATCAAGTGTTTATTCACATTTATTTCTATGAATTTGTAGTTGTATTGACTTAGTGCCTAGTGCTTAATGCATATCATTAAGTATTTTGATGTTTTGTTATGGTGGTATTGTGGGAGGATGTGATAAACGGAAATTTTTTATTTCATTCATAGTGGAGATAAGGAGACTATCATGTCAGTACTTGTTTATTTATAATGTATTCCCAGAGGACTGCATATACCTCTTCATTATTGAGTCATATTAATTGTTTTTAGTATTAAATTGTTTTAAGGAGTATCATGTAGCATATTCAAATAAAGTTTTTTGCTATTTGAAACGGCATTGTTCGCTATGATCTTGTTGCGTTATGTATTGTTTGGTTGATCCAGCTTGATTAAGTTTGCATTGTTGAATTTACAATACATACCAAACGTACTGGCTTGTGATATACCCATTTCATCCAAAGAAGAAGTGCAGTGCAAAGTGCATTGGGGTGATACTCTCCTGTTTATTGTGTCACTGGTCCCCTGCACTCATCTACCTTTAAGGTCCGGTACATTGTACATAACATAGTTTTATTATGCTAATTTTCTTATTACCGTTTGCTTAGAGTATATTGTAGCTGGGACATTTATATGCTATTTGTACATTGTATATTTATTATGGACATACCATGCGGAGGGAAAGATGTTAAAAAAAAGACATTATGCTCGGCAAGGTAGAAGGTCAAAGAAAAACAAAAGACCAACAATGTGTTAGATTAACAGAGTGGAGGCAAAAACTCTCTCTAGATTGCTGACTATCCACAGAACAACTACCCACAGAACCGCTGTGTGTCAAGATTGACTTCACGCCACTTGATCATATTTATTATGTATATCTGAGAGATCTATGGGCCATTGTGCTTTCTCAGGTATACAGATGAGATGGCTGACAGTGGTCTCCACCAACCAGACACTCGGTGCATGGTTTGCACAGCCAAGCATTCAAGTTTATTTTTTCGGTTAGGAAAAGGAGACCAGCCAGAAACTTGCTCATGTTTTCAGCCAGACTTGCTGAAATCTGACATTCCCGATCCTTGTCTCCCTTGACTTGGGTCATTGTGCGACAGTAGGACTTAATATAAGTTTGTCTGCGCATTATGGGCGACATGTATGAATTTTTGCACTGATAGACCAGTTCTAAATAGCTTTAAAGAGAACCCGTCACATAATTTATGCCCCCCCCCCTTGCTGAGGACCGCACAAGCTAGTGTCAGACCTGCTGTTTCCAGCGCTGTGTCCCTTATTCTGTAAGGTGCTGTAGTTTTCGTGTATTTAATGCTCAAATCTGCAGTTTTCAGCCACTAGAGTCATTCGAAGAGTTCTTCAGAGAGTCAGTTTTTTCCAAACCCGGCCAATCGGAGGCTAGCCATGCTCACCTCAACGGACAAACCTATTACTTTAAATAGGTAGAAACGTGAATAACTGTCAGTGGGCGGAGCTAGCCTTTGGTGGGTGGAGCTAACACCTGCTCATGAATAAGATTTAAGGGGTAAATGCTCTAAAACTGCTGCATCTTACAGAATAAGGGGCACAGTGCTGGAAACAGCAGGTCTGACACTAGTTTGTGCTGCCCTCAGCAAGGCGGGCACAACCTATGTGACAGGTTCCCTTTAAGGTAGTATAGACTGCGCCGGAATGTATGAACCTGTTCTTCTGCAGGTCATACATACAGGCAGAGTCTAGTGCTAATATGACAACTCAGGCTCAGGCACCACCTTTACCCTGGTCTGGCTGTTCTAACTGTTCTGCGCCAAAGTTTTAGCGTCAAAGAATCATAAATGTGTCTACATCTATGAATGTGGTGCGACGCCCCTAGAACGCCTCAAAACTTTGGAGTACGCCTGTTCATACATCTATAGAACTGGTCTACTACAGCTTTTTGAGGCCAGAATTCTGGCACAGCCCCGTTCATACATGTCGCCTTTAGTGTCCAGCTTTAGCTACAGCACAGATCTAGTCTTCAGACTACTATTTATGGTACATCTTCAACTATTCAGTATACTAAATAATGAGTTTGTGGATTGATACAGGATTTTCCCAGTGAATTCTTTATACCTCTATTACACAGCAGAATTCTTCTTTATGGGATGGAGCGCTATGAATAACTAGAAGTAGTAAAGACTAATTGATTGCCAAATACCGACTTCTTGGCATAGTAAAAATTATTTTGGTCTGAATTAGTCATTTAGGTCTTTGCAATAACCTTTATGCCAGTGTTTTGTAATACTGCAGCATTTTGTTGTTTCACATCTGCAGGAGACATTGCGGAAGCTCCTGGAGCAGTCCCCCTCGGCATTAGCTGCTGACCTTAAAAATCTGACTGAAAAACACGAGACTTTATTCAATAAGTGGATGCTGCAGCTTCAGTAAGTATAAAATAAATGATTTCTCCGAATGGCCTTTTGCTTTAGATGAAAATCCAACTCATTGCCAGTCTTTCCACTATTGTCCCAATAACTATTCAGGAACTTTTAATTGTTTACTTGACTTTGATGAATCCCTTTATTTTTTGAAGCTGAATGCTGCAGTGTAGACACACTTAAAGGAGTTGTCTCACTACAGGCTTTCAGCCTACTTCAGTGTGTCTGGCACCACAGGATTTTTAAATTCAGGGGCGTGTTTCTTGTCTGCCTCCTCTCTTTCTCCCCTCAGCACACAGACAGCTCTCCTGCTTTAACTGCAGTAACTTCTATACAGCAGGGGGAGGGCGAGGGGGTTTGCTAACAGGGTTAACCCTGTGTGTGCCTGCCTAGGTCTGCTGCCGGCTGCTTACTGCTGAATCAGCTGCACTGTGCTGCTGTGGCTGAGCTCTTGCTACACCTCTCCACAGAGTCAGGAGACAGGAGAGGGCTGATCTATGAGTGTGGAGAGGTCTGTGAAGCTGTGTATGCTAATAGCAGAGCAGGTGGGGATGTAAAGGTTCCTATACCCCCTGCTTAGCATACAAATCTCCACGGACATCTCAAGCAACAACAAACAAACCCTGTCAGAACAGACACAAGGCAGCTGTGAAGTGTGTTACTATAATCACGATGTGTCACTAATACAGCAGAGCAGGGAGGGATATGAACCGTTCAAATGCCCCCCTGATCTGTTCTATTAGTATAGTCAAAGCTCCACAGACACATCATGATTATAGTAACACACTTCACTGCTGTCACATCGTACTGACCACAGATCAGCCTCATCTCTGGTCTCCTCAATCTGTGTAGAGAGCAGGAGGGAGCAGGCACACACAGGGTTAATCCAGGTAGCACAGACACAGAAGCCAGAGCCCTCCCCCTCCCTCCACTACAGAAGCATACTTGTATGGGAGGGGCTCTGTGCTCTGACGTGTATTGAGAAGCTGATGAGTCACCAGCACTGACAGCCAGTGAGATAAAAATCAACAGGTCGGCTGCTATAGTTATTTGAGAAGCTGATGCACTCCTTCCAACAGGGATAACTCAAAATCAGTAGGACATTTGTAATGAACATATATTGCAAAGCTGCTTGTTTTTTAAAGATCTTTTAATTAAAACCCAATCATTGTAGCGAGACAACCCCTTTAACAATAGCTTGCAACAGAGAGCCAAATCCTGTTGCTCATTATGCTTTATTCCTTCCACCAAGGATAGTGTAGTAAGGTCTTGCTATTAATGGTGAGTAAGGCTCTGTTCACGCAGTACTGGCAGTGCAAGCTTGATGTATACATCACCCATTGACCTGTATTGTAACAAAGTATATAACGTAATATATATACATTTTTTTTCTCCTTTGTATTTCAAAGTATCTATGCTCTCCAGTACAGTTCCAAATAATGCTGGTCTATACAGCTCAAAGGCAAGAGACTTTGGCGCATGTCAAGTCCATATGAGTCTATGGATATATGTAAATGTTGGGGTGTTACACCACTCTGCAATGTGAACATTGTCTTGTGTTTCACTGAGAATTGGGTTGAGGACTAATAAGATCCAGAGATGTTGCTACAACTATGAGCAGAGGTAGACTATGTATATATAACAAACGATGCATGGAGGTCCCTTATGTCTTCCTCACAGTTTTGTACTCCTGGTTTCCTCCTATTTTTCAGCTTAGGCTTCAATATTGTTCTATTTGGTTTGGGCTCCAAACGTAACCTCATTGAAAAGTTCAGGGTGAAACTACTGCAGGACGTGCTCCACGTTGTCGTCAATGGCTTTTTCCCAAGCATTACAATCAAATCTGTAAGTAGTCCTGTTTGTATTGAGCAAATGTGACCTTTGAGAAAGTAACACATAATTGATCTAGGTTTAAAAAGGAAGGGATCCTAATGTGTAAATGGTACCTCCATGTATGATCGCAGCATTATAATATTATAGTAAGTACACAAAGCCAAATTTCTCGTCAATAACATTGGGGTACACAGCACTTTGGGATGTCCAAAAGCAGTCCCAGGAGGTGGGCGACAAAAAATTGTTAGAAAGCAAACTTCATCAGCAGTGTCAACCCGTAGCACACTGCTGCCTGACGTACCTGCCTGGATTTGGTAAAACTTAGAAAAGGTATGGACCGAAGCCCAGGTGGCAGCTTTGCACACCTGTAACACTGAAGCCTGATGCCGAACCGCTCAGGAGGCACCGACCGCTTGAGTGAAATGATTGGTGACCCAAAATGGAAGAGGTTCAACCCTCAACAGATAGGCTTCTGAAATCACAGACTGGATCCAGCTGGCATTGTTGGCCTTAGAGGCCTCCACAACACTGTGCGGGCCCTCTGGAATAAAGAAAAGGGCCTCAGGGATTCAGCAACAGAGAGATAGATCCGAACGGCCCTGACAACATCTAAACAATGTAACCACCTCTCTCGAGGAGGAGAGGGGGAGGGACAAAAAGAGGGCAGAAAAATGTCCTCATTGATATGAAATGATTAAACCACCTTAGGGAGGAAAGAAGAAAAAGGGCGTAGCACAACCTTATCCTTATGCAGTACCAAGAAAGGGGATTTACAAGATAGAGCCGCCAGTTAAGACACTCGTCAGATGGAAGTAATAGCCACCAGAAAGGCCACTTTCCAAGAAAGCAAACACACGGATACTTCCCGTAATGGTTCAAAATGTGAAGACTGCATGGCCTTAAAAACAAGATTCAAATCCCACAGTTCCATTGGCCTATGAACTGGTGAGATGGAACGAACGACCCCCTGTAAAAAAGGTTTTGATTTGGGAGCGAGAGGCCAATGTGCGCTGTAACAGCACTGAGAGGGCAGAGATCTGCCTGCTAAGGGAGGAAGAGCCCAGCCCCAGTTCCAGACCTTACTGGAGAAAAGAAAGCACCCTTGGCATACAGCATCCCAAGAGGTGAAAACCCTCGGCTTTCCCCCAGGCAAAATATGCCTTCCTGGTATGGTAATAACTACGGACCGATTGAGGCTTGCATGCCCAAATCATGGTTTGGATAACACAGTCTGTAAAACCACAATACTTACGTCTTGTGGTTTTTTGGCCTTGGTTATTCGGACCATGTTTCAACAGCCACGCCATCAAATAAAGTGCACTGCAGTAAAGTGGGGTGGAAAGGAGGACCCTGGGAAAAGAGGTCTGGTCGCAGAGAAAGAGGCTAGGGAGCGTCTACCAACAGGGCAACAAGATCTGTGTACCAGGCCCTGCGGGGCCAATCTGGGGTGACAAGAATGGCCGGTACCCTCTTGGTCTTGAGGCGTTTGAATACTCATGGAAGTAGGGGCTAGGGAGGGAAGAGGTAAACTGAGCAAACTGACTCCAAAGTAGAACTAGCGCATCTACCGAAGAAGCCTGTGGATCCCGGAGCTTGGATACATAATTCGGGAGCTGATGAATAAAGCAAGATGCAAACATATCTATGTCAACAGAGCCCCACCTCTGACAGAAGGTGACAAATCACGGGTAGAAGAGCTCACTCCATGGGATCCACCGATGCCCGGCTGAGACGATCAGCCAACCAGTTCTCCACACCTGGAATGAAAGTCATCGACAGAGCTGGAACCAAGCGTTCCGCCCAGCCCAGTATCCTTGAGGCTTCCAGAAAAGCCGCCCGGCTTCTGGTACCTCCCTGATGATTTAGGCCACTGCCATGGTGTTGTGACTGAATCCGAATTCGGTGACCATAAAGGAGAGGGGACTGATGCGAGAGCGCCAGGAAAATGGCTCTGAGTTTCAGAACATTGATTTGAAGAATATATTCCCTGGGGGACCAGAGACCTCAAGTTTTCCGTGCGCCCCACCCTGAGGCACTGGTGTCCATAGTGATGATCAGCCATTGCGGGGACAGAATGGACTTCCCCTGATGAAGCGCAGGGGAGACCATTGACCAGTCAAGGTCGGCCCGGATCTGGGGTCGAAGGCAAATCGTCCCAACATGCAAGTACTGCTCAGTGCAGAGGGCGAGAATGAAACTGTGCTAAGGCCACTGCTTTGAAGGCAGCCACCATCCTGCCATGCACCCGTATGCAAGTGCAAAGAGTGTATGAGGTGCATTTTTGAAGCAGGGCAACATCCGACCATAAACGCTGTATTTTCCCCGGTGGAAGAAACACTTCCTATTGTCTATTGTGGTGAGGCGTTTAAACGAATCCTCCTCCCAGGAGGCTGAGACATCCTCATCTTTAACATGAAGTAAGTCTCTGACAGCCCGGATAGGGGCTTGGACCGCTGCTGCTGTTCCATCATCTCTGTCTGGCTCTGAGTCTGAATCAGAGGGGTATCCAGACCAGGAGCTTCTATCTCGGTCTACTGTCTGTCTGGAGAGACGTCGGGTGATATCAAGGAAGAGAGAACTCTAACCTTCTTACACGAACCCTCCATACAGGATGTGCAGGGCCCCGGGAGGTGCTAGGCTGGGCAGCAAGCAAAGACAGAATACACTCTATGGCCAACGCCATAACCTGGGACAGTCTGGACAGGTCGTCCACTGCTAGTGAGAGAGACCTAGCCCATTCTGGGGCCACCAACTCCTGGCAGGCGGGGTTGGGCCTCGTGCTGGTCAGGTGCGGAGCTACACAAAGGGCAGTGGGATGGCACAGGTGAAATAAGTCGCCACTGCTTTAGGCGTGAGTGGTTTTGACTCTTGCTTCTTGGACAGGGACACTGCTGCAGGGTGTGCGGAGCGGGGATAGATGGCCCAAAGAAAGCTAACTTACCACCCAAAGGTGCTGTCATCCACGAAAACCGGAAGACGTACAGCAAGCAGCCATGAGAATACTGGAAATGGCGATTAGGCTCCACCCTCAAACACCAGCCCGGGCTGCTGAAGGTCCAGCTCCATCCTGGGAGGAGCCGAGAACCAATTGGAAGGCCCAAGAAGCGTAGCAAGCCAAGAAAAGGGCACAGCCTAGTTGCAGCCTAGGCTTAACAGACGCAGGGGGATAGATTTTAAATCACGGCCCATGCATGGTCCGCAGCTCTGACCGTCGCAACGGCCCCAGAGCGCCAAAAAAGCGGGTAAACCGTTCTCACATACCGTGGGGGGGGGGGAAGGGATTCTACCCCCAGCAGAAAGTGCCAAGCCCAGTCGTATGATTGTCCAGAATGGTTCTCCGGAAATTGGCACAACGGACCAAACATGCCCTGCTGTCCAGTGCCTTCCAGGGGCAAGAGGGGGAACATGCTGCCAAACCTCGCGGGACCCCCCCAATGCTGGGACAAACACCGCTGGAGGGCCACAGGAAAACGGAATTCTTAAGGCCCTCCAAGTCCATCAAAAGAAGCGGAAACCCCGCAACTACCCCCAGATGGAGAAAGGTGAGGTACTCACCTATCCAAAGTCTTTGGGCGTGCGGCATCACCCCTTTGATACCACGCACCCGGAGGACAGGCTACTGGTATCTGAGAAAACGACTGCGGAGGCGGTAGGTGGGGACAGGTGAGCAACGCAAGGAAGCTCAGCCAGCTACAGAACTGACTGTTTTCCTGATGCCTTCAGGGGGGATCAGCGTCACGGTGACAGCATGCGCTGATGACCCTCCTGACAGGTGAGAGCAATAAGCTCTATCACCCACTGATAAGTGAGAGCCAGAAGGCTCAATCACCACCTGAAAGAAAAACAAAAAAATAACAAACTGGGCAGACCTGCAGTGCAGCGTCTGCCTCCTACGAGCTTTAGGCTAAAACTGATTAGTCTGGCGTCAGCAGGAAGGATATAGTCCATAGGGGCGGGCCCAACACATTTGGTCCCGCCTAGTGTCAGCCTTCTAGGGTGAGAGCCTATACCCAAGGTGCTGTATTCCCTAAAGACATTGACGAGAAACACCCTGTAAAGTTGTGTCCGGTACAAGGAGCTTCTCCTTAAACAGTTTATCTATGGGAAATGGCCTGTCAGGGGACATACCTGTCAGTTTATCTGAGTTGGGTAGGGCAAAGCCACATATTGGACTACTCCTAAACTATTGTAAAATGGATGACATACTGCCTATTTACCTTATGTACCCTCATACCTTCCCATCTGTCAATTACTGATTTTAAAAGCAGTAAAAAAAATATACATTTGCTTACAAAACGGAGTACACCCCTCACATTTTTGTAAATCTTTTCATATCTGAAGATATGACACTTTAAAACAATGTAAAGTAGTCCGTGTACAGCTTGCATTACAGGGTAAATTTGGTGTGCCCTCAAAATAGTCCACAGCCGTCAATGTCTAAACCACTGGCAATAAAAATGAATACACCACTAAGTGAAAATGGTAAAATGTGCCCAAAGTGTCTATATTTTGTGTGGCCACCATTATTTTCCAGCACTGCCTCTCTTTGGCATGGAGTGCACTAGATCTTCATAGGTTGCCACTGGAATCCTCTTATATTCCTCTGTGATGACATCATGGAGCTGGTGGACGTGAGAGACCTTGCACTCCTCCACCTTCCATTTCAGGATGCCCCACAGATGCTCAATAGGGTTTAGGTTCTGAGGCATGCCCGTCCAGTTCAGCACCTTTATCCTCATTTTCTTTAGCAAGGCAGTGGTCCTCTTGGAGGTATGTTTGGGGTAATTATCATGTTGGAATACTGACCTGCGGCCCAGAGGGGACCATGCTCTGCTTCAGTATGTCACAGTACATAATAGCATTCATTGTTCCCTCAATCAACTGCAGCTCCCCACCGTCAACAGCACTCATGCAGCCCGAAATCATGACACTCCCACCATCATGCTTGAGTGTAGTCAAGATACACTTATCTTTGTACTCCTCACCTGGTTGTTGCCACACACATTTGACACCCTCTGAACCAAATAAGTTTATCTTGGTCTCATTAGATCACAGGATATGATTCCAGTAATCTGTGCCTTTAGTCTGCTTGTCTGCAGCAAACTGTTTGCATGCATCATCTTTAGAAGAGGCCTTCTCCAGGGACGACAGCCATGCAAACCAATTTGATGCAGTGTGCGGCGTATGGTCTGAGCACTAACAGGCTGTCCCTCCACCCCTTTAACCTCTGCAGCAATGCTGACAGCACTCATACGTCTGTTTTGAAAAGACAATCTGAATATAATGCTGAACACATGCACTTCTTTGGATGAACATGGTTAGGCCTGTTCTGCGTGGAACCTGTCTTGTTAAACCGCTGTATGGTCTTGGCCACCGTGCTGCAGCTCAATTTCAAGGTGTTGGCAATTTTCTTATAGCCAAGGTCATCTTTATGTAGTGCAACAATTCTTTTCTTCAGATCCTCAGAGAGCTCTTTGTCATTAGGTGCCATGTCGAACTTCCTATGACTAGTATGGAAAAGTGTGAGAGCGATAACATTAAATTTAACACACCTGCTCCTAATTCACACCTGAAACCTTGTAACACTAACAAATCACATAACTCCAGGGAGGGAAAGCGACAAATTGGGCACATTTTGTCCATTTTAAGTCAGGGTTGTACTCACTTTTGTTTCCAGCGGTTTAGATATTGATGGCTGTGTGTGGAGTTATTCTGAGGGCACACCAAATTTACACTGTTTTACAAGCTGTACTATGGCTACTTTACATTGTATCAAAGTGTTCTATCTTCAGTGTTGTCCCATGAAAAGATATAATACAATAATGTGTATATATATATTGTAAAAAGGCACACAGTTGCCGTGGTTGATGGCTGATATGTGTCACCCATTTGCCTGGCCTTGATGAGTTAAGCTGGCAGTTTTGCATTTTACTTGGTAATGTTATGGATATTAAATGCTTCTATAAATGCTATAGTCATGGGTGACCAACGATTGCAATTTTAAATAAGCATGGAAAATGGCTGACAATCAATTTTACATTATATCAAAGTGTCATATCTTCAGTATTGTCCCATGAAAAGATATAATGCAATGTCTGCAAAAGTGTGAGGGGTGCACTCACTTTTGTGAGATACTGTATAGTCTATTGTGTATGTCCGGCCCCGTATGTAGACTTGTTTCTTCATGGTTACAGACTACTGACAAACCCACTGAGTAGTATGATCCTTTATTCAAGTTAGGCTGGTTCACACTGCGTTTATTGCTTATGTTAAACGTATACGTTTTGATACCCATAACCAGTATTCTAACGTATTTGCATTTTGAATTTATTAGACGTACTTTATGTCCCTATACTGTTTTTTTAGGTTCAGAAAAACGTAGTCTACGCGCTAGCATCCTTTTTTTCATGTGTGTATTGAAGTCAACAAGCATTTAATGTTATAAATTTGCATGTGTTTAACGTATACGTCATTCAACTCCAATGACAAAACTTTATTGGATGCAAAAAATATTAAAAAATGATGCAACTGTATCCCTACATGGTATGCCTATGAGCAGTACACAAAGTAGTATAATATATTGAGACTGTTGGTAAAGTTATTTGTTCCTGTGGAATGGCCAAATTGTCAGCAGCATTTAACCAGTGCATATAGACCTCTTAACCGGCCTTTTCTTAGGTGGTGCTGAATTGGGATTTCTTCTATATAGATAAACTATTTGTGCTTCTCTCCAGATCTTGAACTCCATCACGGAAGAGGCACTCGGCTACCCTGGAACTTTTCGTAGTCCATTGGATCAATTGAACTTTATAGTACAGAAGTTCAAAGAGGGTAAATGACGTGAGACTAAATTTTGTGGTTTAAGTTGGGTATATGTGTTTCAAAGTGACTTTAAACCTAAAAAAGGTAAAAAAAAAAAAAAAAAAAAAAAAGGAACTAGAAGCAGAAGATACGCTTGCCGTTATTTGTCAGTTCAGTCTGACCAAAATTTTGCTGGAGACCACGGGAAAATCGTGCAACCAATCAGCATCCTGCCAGTTGGAGAGGGAAAAGGAATACATTGTTTGCTGAGTGATGAAATTCCATTTTCCTGCTGACTGGTACGCTGCTGATTGGATTGCATGATTTTACTGCGATCTCTTGCAATATTTTGAACGTGTTGAACCGATGTTACCCAAACCAGAATTGCAACACTAATGCTAGGAGACATAGGCGAATTACAGGGATATTCACAGGGGCCAAATCTGCTATGAATTTCATTCTGGGAAAAATTTTCGTAACCGGCACCCACTAGTGCAGCTTTTGTTGCAGATGAGTGAAAGTAAATTCCACAGATAAACCTTTCCTGTGGATTTTGCTCTTAGCAATTGAAACCTGTGTAGTAAAATATGTGACCAAATCCACAACATATATACAGCAAAAGACCATGTGGGTTTTATTTGAATTAAATTCCACAGCATATCCAACTCATACCCTTTTAGCAAGAGGCCTTAAAAGGACTTTCGAAAATAAACAATATGGCTTGCAAAATGATTTCAGGTGCTGAGAGAAGCGAGCCATTTCCCCTAATTTTAATCTCAAATGTTAGTCGATTGTATACAGTTGGCCAACGTCTTTGGGAATATCAGCAACCTCCTAGGGCTCTGTAAGAGCTTGGGATGGCATAAATTAAAGAGTGGGACTCCAGACCACAAGCAGTGCTACACAATCCTATGTCGGCCTACTGTACAGTAGTGAACACGCAATTTATGAAATCTATTCTGCTCCATCAAATATCAGTGATATGTCCTGGTGATTACCTTCATAGAGGTGCATCTGTGACCCCAGTGCTGAAGGTATCGATGTTTTTTTTTACCCTGTAAGAGTGTGATGTGCTAAATTTCGAAACCAATTGTTTTCAGTGTTGCACACAATTTCCCTCTTTTTGTTCTCGCCAATAATTCATTGGGGGACACAGCACCTTGGGTATAGGCCCTTGCCTTCGGAGGCGGACACTAGGCGGATCAAACGTGTTTTTGACCCCCCCGATGCCTATATCCCTCCTGCTGACGCCAGGCTGATCAGTTTTCAGCCTAGTGTCTGTAGGAGGCAGATGCTGCTCTGCAGAGTTTATTTTTTTTTCCTTTGCAGGAAGGTGATTGAGCACCCGGCTCTCACCTGTTGGAAGGTGAAATTTGGCACCCGGCTTCACTGTTTGGAAGGTGATTGTGACCCGGCTCTCACCCGTTTGGAAGGTGATTGAGCACCCGGCTCTCACCCGTTGGAAGGTGATTGAGCACCCGGCTCTCACCCGTTGGAAGGTGATTGAGCACTCGGCTCTCACCCGCTGGAAGGTGAACGAGCTCCTGGCTCTCACCTATCAGGGGGGCCAACAACGCGTAGTTGTACCGTGATGCTGTCCCCCCTGAGGGCGTCAGGAACCCATTCAGTTCTTTAGCTGACTGGTCTTCCTCCCCGCCGCTCACCCGTCCCCACCTGCCGCCTCTGCGGCCTTTTATGGATTCCGGTAACCTCACGTTGGGTGTTTTGGTTACCGAAGGAGTGATTTCCGCGACGCCCGGAGACATCGGATTGGTGAGTACCCCGACCTCCTCCGTTTTGCGGTTGGTCGGGGATTTTTTCCTTTAATACGTTTTGGGTGGCCGCAGAAAATCCGTTTTCCTTGCGGTTTCCCCAGTTTTGGGCCCATTTCCCAGGTATTGGGGGCTTCCCAGGGCGGAGAAAGTTCCCTACCCTTGGCCGTGCCCCCGGGGCAGCGGCCCATGATAGTCCGCGTGGCAGCGTTCGCTTAAGGGTTTGCCCCCAGCGGGGTTTTTCTCTCCCGCGCGGGGGGGTCCCAGGAGGGGGGGGGGGGGGGGGGCATATTTTTCCCCCCTTTAAAATAGCTTGCCCTAAGGCGCGGACGGGTTTGCCGTGCGGAATTGGCGTTTTGGCAATCATGCGGGGGGCCCACGGGGGTTTACTCCCGCTGAAACCACGTGTTGTGGGTTTTGGGCGCTGGGTGTGAGTTGGGCCTCTCGGGGCCCTGCAGGCCCGGGGCCCCCCTCCCTGGAGGGGGGCAGGCCTCCTTCAGCCCAGGCCTGTTTTGGGAGGTGGAGCCAAACCCCTTTTTTGGGCGGGATGCAGCGTCCGGGCTTCTCCTGCAAACTGAGGAAGATCCCAGCATCTTAAAAATGGTAATTTGGGGCCCGGTGGGTTTTCCATCCCTTTTGCCGCCGCCTTTGCAGCCCTGTCGCTTTTAAAGGGGCTAAGTTGTTTTAAACCGCCCGGTCCAAAAGCAGTGGCGACTTGTTTTCCCCCGGCCCCTTTCTGCCACAGGATACCCTTTTTGGCAACCCCCCAGGGGCATTTTGTGCCCTTTACGCTGTCCCCCTCCCCCCCCCGCCCCCAAACCTCCCCCCCCCCGGGCCCCCCAGCCCCCCCCTCGCCCCCCCCCCTTTAGCAGGGGGCCACCCTGTACAGAGAACCCCAGGTTAGGGTTTTTGGGGGCCTTTGGGGCACATGCCTTTCGCTGCTCGCTCCCCCAGCCCCCGCCCCTCCCAAACCCAGCCCCGGGCCCCCAAAGCCCGTACGGAGTGTTAGCGTAAAAAGTGTCAGAGCCCTCTCTTTTCCTCGTTGTCCCCCCCGACTCTCTCCATCGATGAGGGTCGGAGAAGAAGCCCCAAGCGGGATACGGCTTCTTCAAGGGGGGACTCCTCTATTTAAATTCGGGGGCCAGCAGAGATGATGTTTAAAGTTTGCGGCAGCAGCGGCCCCAAGCCCTTAGCGGGCTTTTGGGGGGACGGGTTTTGAAAGCGCCGGGCCTGGTTAGGGCCCCTCTGTTGGAGTTTTCCCCTGTCCCTGGCTTGGCCGGACAGGGTTGATGGTGTGACACCCAGGGGGGGCCGACCCCTTGGGCCGGGCTACAATTGGGGAGGGATTTTGAAAGCCCCAGGCCGGGAAATAGGGCCCCTTTTCGGGTTTTTTCCCTTGCCCCTGCTGTGGGCCAGGACGGGGTTGATGGTTTAAACAGCAGCGGGTCCCAAAACCCCTTAGCCAGGGAAAGCTCCGGGCCTCCCATAGGGGGCCTCTGTTGGAGCCTCCTCTGGCTCTTGGGCCAGACAGGGTTAATAGGATTCAGCAGGGGTTCCAAACCCCTTATGCGGGCAGTCAGACACTCCCAAGGGAAAAGGATGTCTCAGCCTCCCAGGGGGGAGGTCCCTTAAGGGCGCAGGGGGAAGGTTTGGTTTCCCTCCCCGCCTAAAAATTGAGAACTTTTGGGCCCGGGAAGCAAACATCCGGTAAAGGCGTTTTTTTTCCTCCCAGAGGGGTTTTAAGGGTCTTTCACCCTTTTCCTGGAGGATCGGGGTTCATAATGGTGGGTTTGGGTCCTCCGGGGACCCCCCAGCCCAACCGGGCCTCAAGTAGCCCTATGGCCACCCCTGTTGGGAAGGCGGCGGTTTCCCTTGATAAACGGAAACAACCGGGCTTTCCTAAAGGGGTTTTGTTGTAAGCCCGCCTTGAGGGCGGTTTGGGCCCAGCCCTGGGGACCCGGGGGCTTGCTTCCCCCACAGTTCAGTTTGGGCATGGCCCTGGTCGTAGCAGCAGGGGGGTATCAGCGGGGGAAAAGATTTCACCAGGGAGTTGGGGAATCTTGCTTCCCAGTTTTTAAAGGGGTTTTCGGGCCGCCCCATTTTAAAGTCTCACTGGTCAACCCTTTTTTAATGGCTAGGGGTTTTGGGCCCAAATTTTGCAGTGGCCGTTCCCTTTCACCTTGAGCTGGTTTTTGGCGAGGTTTGCGCCCCCCAAAGGGAAGTTTTTGGTTTGCGCTTCCCGTTTCGTTGGGGGAAGCTTTTTTTGGGGGGGCCAAAGGGTTGAAGATGCTCCCCCCACCTCAGGACCAGGGGGTTTGCAGCGGTTTTCACGTGACGGTCTCGCAGAACCGCGGGGCCTTTTGCCCGACTAGGCTTGGTCTGGGGAGCCGGCCCCCACCCAAAGGAAATCGGTTTTGGGGGGGGGCTTTTCCCTCCAGTCCGGGGGAATTAGGTAGGTTAAAGGCTAGCGAAAATGGATTGGGCCGGGGCCCGCCCCCCCCTTGGCCTCCGGGGTTGGAGCAAGGGTCAATTCAAATCCCTTTTGGGTTCCCGGGAAGGGCCAGCTTACTTTGGGCCCTATTGGGGGCCCTTTAAAGAGCGCAACTGGTTATGCTTAGGGGCCCCGGTTTTCCACTGGAGTCGTTTCCCGGTCAGGGGGTTTTGCCCTCGGGGGCACAGAGAGTTTTTTTCAGTGCTTTGGGATCGAGTTTTTTTTTTTCGCCCCAATGCCCCGGTCTTTAATGGGGTTTCCTGCGTGTTCACAAGTAGGCCCCGACTTTTGCTCTGTTCAGAGCTCTTTGCTGTGGGGCCCGCAGCTCCCACCAAGGGTCCTCTTGAAAGCTCTTCCCACCCCTAATGACGTTCCTTTGCATGGGGGGGATTGGCCCCCACCCCCAATTGCCCCTTTCCCGGGGTCAGCTTCCCGGGATCCCCGGAGTTTGCAGCGCGTTTCGGTGGATTGGTTTTAATTGGCAGCAATCCCCCCTTTGTTCCCCATCTTTTTTTGGGAGGAAATTTGGTGGGGGGTTTGATTTATTCTCCTCGGGGTTCCCAGGGGGTTCTCCCCCTTTCTGGAAGTTTCCGAAAGTAGTCGATCCCCTATTCTGTATCGCCCCCGGCATTTTTTTTAAAGAGTTTGAAAAGGGGGGTTTTTGGCAGCTTGGGGACCCCCCCCCGGGGGCGGGGTTTTTTCCTTTTTGCGCTGCCCCTTGTTTGCTCCCTGCAGGGGGGCAACCCCTGCCTCATGACCCCCGGTTTTCCCAATTGCCCCTTTTTTCCCGCGGGTAGGGCCTGCCACCCCGGCTCGTCCCCAAACCGGGGAGGTGGCCACCTTTTCCGGTATTACTTTCAAGGAAGGCCCATTTTTTTTCCCCCGCAATGGCGGGTAATCTCCCACAGATCCCAGCTTTCCAGGGGGGGGCCCCCCTTTCCGGCTACCGGACAAACGCGGGGTCTTAGTCACTGGGGGGAACCCAGTCGGCAGTCAATGTGCGGGAAAATCCCAAACTTTTTCCCTTTAGGCGCTTTTCTCATGGGGTTCCCCTCTCTTTGGGGGGCCCAAAAGTTCGGGTTCGGTCCAACAACACCAGATTGTGGCATGTCAGAATCTTTTAAAGGGGGGTTCCAGAGGGCCCCGCATTCTCTCAGATAACAGCAAAGGTTCTTGCTTGGGAAAAGCAGCGGTACCACCCGGTCGGCAACCTCCCTTACCCGGGGTTTGGGAAAAACCAAATTTTTCCCAAACATTTTTTTCGGAAGTGCTTCGCCTTCCCCGGGCCCAAATTGAGGTACGCGAGACGTCGACATTTGGTTGGGGGGGGGGTCTCGCCCCAATTTCCCCAAATGCCCCCATTTTTATGGCCCCGGGCCCGGAAAACCCCCCGGGGCTTTGGGAGTTTGGACTTGCTGGTCCTGCCCGGGGGGGGAAAGGGTTTGGCTGGGCCCGTCTTTTTTTAAACCCCCAGGCCCCTTTTTCCTGAGAGCTCAATGCCCCGAAATCCCAGAAAGGTCCACACCCTTTTCCCTTTTACCTTAGGATTTGGGCCGCAGGTCGGGGTTCCCCGGACCTCGGGCCCCCTTTGGCCCAAAAGGTCCTTTACCGTTTTCCTTTTCGCCGGGCCCTGTCGCAGGGCCCTCTGTTTTCCCAAACCCCCGGTACCCCCCGGGGTTTCAGTTTCAAGCGGGGTGGGGGAGGAAATGCAACCCTAGATAACCCGGGTCTGTTTCCCAGAAACTTTTAAACCTTTTGGTTCCTTTCCCCCAAGGGTGCCCTTTTTTTCTGCGGGCAGGAGGGGGCTGGGCTTCCGCCCTTTCCCACTTGAAAGGGGTGGTTTGGGTTTGCCGAGTCTTTTGCCCAAAACCCCCAACCCCGGCCAACCCCCCCCCCCCTCAAAGGTTAAGGTTTTTATTGCAGGGGGTCATGGGGTTTGGGGCCCTCTTTCTTCGTAGGCCTATCGGGAAAAAAGGGGGTACAAAGCTTGTTTGGGAAATCAGACAGGGCTGCACCTTTTGGGCCCCCCCACACGGGGAAATCCCCCCTGTGTTTACTTTTATGGAAGGGTGGCCTTCTGGGGGGCCATCCAAATTCCCGGGCCCCCAGGTTTTCCGGGGGACGGGCCCCTCTATCTACAGGCCCCCGTTCTGGGGTCTCCCTGAAGGGGCAAGGATCTCTGTTTTGGGTTCCCTCATTTTCCCTAGGGTGGTTTCCCTGTTTCTAAACGGTGAAAAACATAGTTTTTGCTCTCTTTTGGGCCCTGTCCTTTTCATCTTTGAGGGCGATTTTTTAGTTTGGGGAGGCCCTGGTTTAGGGCCGTTTCGGTTTTTACCCCTCTGGGTTTTTGGGTCCTTTAGGTTCCGGGCCCGCCCCCCTTGGTCATTTTCCCGGGGCCCTTTTCAGCGGGCCCGGCGTCCTCTGGCCGCCCAACCCCCGGGGATCTGGTTTCCCTAGTTACGCAAGGGCACGGCTCGCTCCCCCGAGCGGTTTGGGGGGCCCGGTTGGTTTCGGCTTCAAGCCCGGCTTTTGGAGATTTTAAAGCTATCCAAAGGGGTTCGGGCCCATACTCTAAGTTTACCCAAATCATGCCTTTGGGTTTGGGGTGCTGCAGCCTCTCCCCGTAAGGACTTTTGTTAGGGGTGGGCTTATGCTTGTCACTTTCTGATGAAGTTTTTTAAATTGGGCCCCCCCTTTTGGGACAGTTTTGGACATCCCCAAAATTTCTGGGTCCCCCCAAATTTAATTTTTTCCGAGGGAAAAAGGGGTTTTTGTACTTAAACCCTTTTAAAAACCCCTTTTTTCGTCCAAATTTATTTTGGGGGCACAGGGGCCCGGGCCCCGATTTTTTTTTTTCACCAGGGAAATTAAAGGTTTTTTTTGTTCCTCCTCTCGGGGCCCCCGGGTTTTTGTACCAAATGATCAGCCGGCGTTTAGCAGAGGGATAAGGCCGTCCCGGGGGGGTTTTTAAAAATTTGATCCGCCTAGTTTCCCCCTCCCAAGGAAGGGCCCCCCACCCAAGGTGCTGTGTCCCCCCCAAAGAATTGGGCGAGAAAAGGATTTTAAAGGTAAGTAAAAATTCCATTTTTGAGTTAATGTGGGAGCTGAAATTTAAACTGAATTTTAGACCCTTTATGGTTTCAATCGTACGAGACTTTAAATTTTCTCATTTTAATTTTCCCAAATTTTTTTTGGGGCAAATTTTTGCGGTTAAAACAACCCCGGCAGCTGCCGTCTGATCAGGGGGCATTTCCAAAAATGAGTGTTCTTTTTTTGGGTTCTACTTAAAGGGGTTAAAAAGTGAATGGGCTTAATGAGCGGGTTTATCTGTGCGGCAGCTGTATTTTTGCCCTCGGGTCTTTTTAGCGTTTTTAGCTATGCCATTATTGAATTACTAGGTTCCCCCAGTTTTAAAAAAATTTCAACTTTGGGTTAAAAAAAAAGTTTTATTTGTAATTTTTTTCAATCTTAAATTTGTGAGTCCCTTTTTTTGCTTAAAATGGCCCACATTTTTCAGCCCTTTTAAAAAATAGCTGGGATGCACTTCCCCTGGGGTGTTTTTTAGTTCTCCAGAGAGTGGTGCTATTTCTTAAAGGGGTTTTGCCACGAAATCATTTCATGCCTGCTTTATCCATCTGTATGTTTCTGTGTGATCTTAAGGGGCCTTTTGTGATTTGTTTGAACTTCATATAATATGTCCCAGCTGGCTTGACATCTCCATGATTTTCACCATAGTGTGCTCACTCTAGTCAAACAAAGGTCTGTTTATGTAAAGAAATGCAAGTAGTTACAAAGTGATTACAGATTCTGCCTACCAACATAATGGTCTTTGGTTCAAATCCCTGCAGGAACCAAGCATGTGGATTTTTTTTGTCTCGGTGCACATACCTGATTGAGGACTTTTTTTTTTTTGTATGAGTACGTCCCAGGGCCGCTAAGGGGCTTTGCAGGGGGATCGCTCCGTGACACCCCCCCCTCCCCCCCGCACAGCCGCCGGGTGTTAGTGGCAAATCGCCGCTAACACCCGGCAGTAACAGCGCCGGTGGGTGGCTCCGCCCGCTGGCGCTGTTTACCCATCAGACACCACGGCTAAGATGGCCGCGGCGTCTGAATGAACGCCGATCGATGCCGCGCACCGATCGGTACGGTTATCGGCACCTCCGATGACCGGGCATGGTGGTGGGAAGCCTTGTGAAGGCTCTCGTCATTTACCCTGGCCGGTTTTCCCCACTTCCATCCGCAGACAGGAAGTGGGGAAACCGCCATCTTTGTACACCCTAATGCATTGCTTATGCAATGCATTAGGTTGTATTAACAATCGCGCCCCCTAGTGGTCAAGCACCATAGGTGGACTAAATGTTACAGTAAAAAAAAAAAAAAAAAAAGTATTAAAAGTTCAAATCACCCACCTTTCCCCATTTTACAAATAAAATAATTAAAATAATAAAAAAAAGTTACACATATTTGGTATCGCCGCGTCCGAAAAATTCTGATCTATAAAAATATAACATCATTTATCCCGTACACTGCACACCGTAGAAGAAAAAAAATTCCAAACGCCAAAATTGCGTTTTTTGGTAATTTTACGTCACTCAATAAATGGAATAAAAATGATCAAAAAAGTCGTATGCATTCCAAACTGCTAGCGATAAAAAGTACACTTCAGCCCGCAAAAAATGCACCCTCCCTGACGTCCGTAGGTGTTAGTACAAAAAAGTTATTGGTCGCACAAACTGGCGCCGCGCCGCAAATGTCAAAAATAGAAAATGTTTGGATTTTTTTAACGGTACCAAAACATAATGGAAACCCTACATGTTTGGGATTGCCGGATGCGTAACAACCTGTAGAATACAGATAACACATTATATTTACCGAAGATTGAACGCCGTTAAAGCAAATCTCCCAGAAACATGGCGAAAATACGTTTTTTTTTTCACAATTTGTCCCACTTGGAATTTTTTTGCGGTTTCCCAGTATATTCCATAGTATAGTGAATAACACCATTAGAAAGTACATCTTGTCCCGCAAAATAAAAGCCCTCATGTGTCTATGTAGGTGGAAAAATAAAAAAGTTATGGCTTTCAGAAGGCGAGGAGGGAAAAACTAACGTGTCACAAAAAAAAAACCCGGGTCCTGAAGGCGTTAATTTATTTGCACTATTTGCCTACTTACTAGGAACTACAAAGGACAGGAGTAGAATGACAGCACCAGGGGTTGAACACTCTCAGCAGTGAGTGTGTGAGATTACTAAGCAGGGAAGAGACTGACAGTAGCTGCCTGAAAGGAGAGTTGATGTCTGATCATGTGCGGCCAGGACTGAGTCGTATCCCCTGGAGACGAGTTGTACCCAATGGATCACTAAGAGCAGCTAAAACAAAAATGATACAGAATTTTTAATAATGATGAATGGTGAAAATGTTTATTTAATTTGCAATCTTGCAACGTCAATGTTTCTTTGCGGCAAAACCCTTTAAAGAAAAGCTTTAGGATGCTCCACTGATCAAACATTTCTGGTATATCTAATTAGTATGCCATCTGTGTTTATCATGTAGAAACCCCTCAAAAATGAAAGGTCAGAACTTTGACTAATACAGAGCTCTGGATAAACATAGAAGATGCAGCTCTGGTTCCCTGCAACAACCTTGATTGGGAACTTACTGCATACTGTTCTACACTGAACTCAATACTAAAACTGTATGCGTTGAGCTCCTACGCTCCCCCTAGCTATGATTCCAGGCACAAATGTAATATTTGGATTTTCTTTTTCTTATACAAAGCTCCAAATCCTATGCATGGAGGTTCTGATAAATAGATAAATTAAGAAACAAATCCATGTAGAATGTTTAACCTTAGAAATTACAGGCTGAAATGTTCCCCCAAATCTCCCTACGCTTTGCATGTTTCTTGATAAACTCTCCTGTTTCAAATGAAACTGCACGGAATAAAGAAAGAAAACGTCAAAACTATTTTTTTCTGTTTGGGGAAAGTGTATTCGTATATCGACAGCAAAAATGAAGAACTGTGAGCTCACCTGCAGACGTAAATCCTCACACTCGAGCACTCCGCAGGCCTGGCGGTAAATACAAACAGCAACAACGGGTGTCCCGGAAACAGCCTCTTCCCACTTTTTGTCACATGCTTTGTGATTTTAGTTTCTGATTGGTTTATTTGTTTTTAAATGTCATGTTTGTAACATATCAAGTAGCAGTGACCAAGGGCGTTCTAGCCCAAAATGCGTCTGCTTCTCAGCATATTTTTCTATACGTGTTGCTGTTTTTACATTGGATATAATAAAGCTACGTTTTTTACCTTCCGTTTTCATCGGGCTGAGGTGATTTTCGATTCCAGCATACCTATGCCAGTCAGCTGTTTCCGGGACACGCGTTGTTGCTGTTTGTATTCGTATATCACCTATTTACATCCAACAAAAACTGAGAACATGCCTTGCTTTCACCACTTGGTACCTGGAACCACAAGTTTCTGGTCTGAAACCCATTCAGCTCCACTCTAACTTTCTAAATGTGCGTATTCTTCTTTCCTCTGGGTCAGCCTAGAACTGCTTGACCTCCATCTTTTATGTTCTTTTCTTTGGTCATTATTAGGCCATGTTCACATGGTTTAAAATGGGACGTATTTCGCGCCGTACTGCGCAAAATACGGGGTGAAATACGTCCCAGTCATTACGGTAATCCACCGTTCTCATAGAGAACAATGGATTACGTCTCCTCTCCGCTTGGACAATGTGGCGAGCGGGGAGAGAAGTGACGTCATATATTCACGACGTATACGCCCCGAGAATAATGAATGTCTATGGGATTCATTGCCCCCCCCCATACACATAGCGTAATTGTGGGGCAAAATACATCCCGCAATTACACCGTGTGAACCTAGCCTTATTGTCACTCACTGCTGATATGAGATCTTAGGCCGTGTTCACACGGCTTATTCACGGCGGATTTGTGAGCCGGATTGCGCTCGCAAATCCGGCGTGAATAAAGGGCGGGGCCGGAGCGCGGCGGGGGCGCCGCTCCCCAGCCCCATAGACTGTCATTTTTTTTTTTTTTTTTTTAAACAGTGTTTTATTAGGAAAATACAGAGATCACACAACTGATATGTCCAAGTCACAGCTCATAACTTCTCTTGACAAAATTATCACTGCTATACAATTTCATGGAACTGAAAGACTCTACGCATGTAAGAAACAAGTCCTCACTGGGTGTATTTCTCTGTCTCCTCCTTCCTCTTTTCTTGTTTTCCTTCACCACGGAATCACAGATATCATTTGCCATGATACATTATTTAACTTTTGTATAAAAAAATCAGAGCATAAATTGGTAAATCAACAAATAAAACTCATCAACATCGTGTCACACCCCCTCCACCCATCGTCTCATCCTGATATGTCTAATTTTCCCAGATTCCCACTCATTTTTTCCCTCATGTAATAAGAGGAATATTCAAAGGGACCAATGATCTCCATAATCTCTTGTGAGTTGCATAGACCCTCAATAAAGGCCTTCCATTTCCTGAAAAAACCTCCCGTCATCTTTTCCTTATTCCTTTCTGTATCTAGCTTTTCTAGAAATAGGAGTTGTCTCATGGCTATTCTAACCTCCGATACATCTGGGTTTTCTGTTTTCAGCCAATGTCTGAGTATAATGCGTTTGGATGCTAGCAAGGCCAAGTGCACTCCCTTTTCCTTTAGTAACCCCTCTTCCTCACCTTCCTCACCATTAGATTTCAATACATAGTGGAAGATACAACTCTGCGGCTCCAATGGTATCCTGAAGTTCCATACCTTCTCAATAAATTCGAGAACCTCTACCCAAAATTTCTGAATGTGAGAGCAGTCCCAGAGACAGTGTAGTAGGCCCGCCTTAGTCAACCCACACTTGGGACACGCCTTGAGGTAATTAGTACCCTGACTGCTATCGCCAAATGGAATATTGAACGCGTAAATTGCTCTATGCGCTATCTTGAATTGGGTTTCTCTCCAGACCTCGCTGACTGTCGCCAACCTCACCATCTCTAGGCCTTTAGAGATCTTGTATGCTATTTCTGTATCACTAAGTTCCACCTCCCACTTGTTATACAGCGTCTGTTCTGTTGCCTTTGTTACCCATGCCGATAGATTCCAGTATAATTTAGACAAAGAAGCACAACCATCCATCTTTCCCATAATCACCTCAAACTCTTCTGGCTCTACTATGGTCCCCAGATCAACCAACTTGGAAGACACAAACTTTTTGAGCTGCAAATACTGTAGCACTTGGTTGGCCTTCAGTCCATAGCACGTCTGTATCCTCTCCCAACTCATCAAATTCCCTCCCGGCCTTTCCAACAAGTCTTCCAGGTTATGGACACCTTGTTTCTTCCAAGCCCCAAACAAACTATTCTCTCTGCCTTGACTGAATTCTGGGAGAGACCAAAGTGGCATCCACGTGGTGACATGCATGGGCCTTCCGAATAATTTGCGGACTGAACGCCATGTTGCTAGGGTATCCCTGAAGAGAATGTTATCTTTAGTGATCCCGGGGAGAGACTTGTATGGGGTCAATAAGAGGGCCCTGAGTTCCCATGGATAAGCCAATTGAGCCTCCGCTTGAGTATTGGAAAAGTAACTTGTGCCATGATACCAGTCCAGAATGTGACGCCACATCGCCGCCAAATTATATAACCTGATGTCCGGAAGTTGAGCCCCCCCTTGTCTTTTCCTAAGGAATAGCTTGTTCATTGCTATCCGCGCCCTCCCTTTACTCCAAATGAATTTCAGAAAAGCTCCCCTAAGCAAATTAATGTCTTTATGCTTAAGTAGCAGCGGCACATTCTGGAGTGGGTACAATAGTCGGGCAACACTAACCATCTTTATTAGTTGGATCCGCCCCCAGCAAGATAATGGAAGATTATGCCATCTGGAAAGTTCCTCCTGAATCTTTTTTATAATTGGTGTGAAATTTAGATGGTAGAGGGAGGATGATCTGGTCCCAATTTTTATTCCTAGATAAGTGATGGAAGAGGAGGCAACCTCCACCCCTACTTCCCTTGAAGAAATCTTTCCCTTACCCCCTAGTTCTAGTAATTGGCATTTATCTTTGTTAATTTTATATCCTGAGAAATATCCAAAACAGTCTAAAATATCCATGACCTTCCCTACATGTTCTAAAGGATTCTCAAAAAACAGAAGCATGTCATCTGCGAAACACACTAATCTAGTCTCTAGCTTGCCTATTGTTAAACCTTTGTATACACTCGTTGACCTGAGGAACAACGCTAAGGGTTCTAGAGCCATGTTAAACAGCAACGGGGAGAGTGGACACCCTTGCCTTGTCCCTTTTTGTAACTTAAAGGCATCGGAAATGAAACCCGGAGTGTTAATCTTTGCTTGGGGGTTTTTGTACATAGCATTTATGTATGTCCTACACAAGCCAGTTATCCCCATATTATCCAAGACTAAATTTAACCAATCCCAATGAACATTATCAAATGCCTTCTCTGCGTCCAAGGCCAATAGAGCTGGGGTTTTTGATTTATCACCAAATTTTTCTGCAGCAATCTGTGCTGCTATAACTAATCTAATATTTTTGATCCCCGATCTCCCTTTTACAAATCCCATCTGGTGATCTCCTATTATTGTAGGTAAAATAAGGGCTAGCCTATTTGCCAAGATCTTGGACCAAATCTTCACATCTTGATTTATTAGAGATATTGGTCTATACGACCCCGGCAAAGTTGCATCCCTTCCTGGCTTATGCAGGACTTTGACATATGCCATATCCCCTGTAGGTATCATTCTTCCTGTGTTGATTATTGCATCGAATACCCCTTTTAGCCTAGGAGCAATCTCCTCCCTCATCAATTTATAAAAATCCCCTGAGAAACCATCGGGACCTGGCGCTTTCCCTAAGGGTAATTTCCCAATAACTGCTGAGATCTCTTCGACTGTTACTTCTCCGTTCAAGAGATCCCGATCCCCCTCTGTCAATCTTGGGAGACTAATCCCTTTCAAAAATTCTCGACCCTTTTCCAAATCGTAGGGGGATTGTGAATATAAACTTGAATAATATTCCTTCAAGATCGAATTGATCTGTTTTGGATCATTGGTTAACTTCCCTGACTTCGCTTGCATGGCCACTATGTTGGTACTCGCTCTCCTTCCTTTAACTAAATTAGCCAACAACTTCCCTGCTTTATTCCCATGTTTGTAAAGAGAAAGTTTTAAATGATCACTGAATATATCTTCTAGTCTACCCTGATGTAGATCAAACGCCGCTTTGGCCTGGACCCACTCTACCCTGCTGTCTGGGCATGGGTTCTGCAAAAATTGGGTATACGTCCTCCTCAGGGTAGCAGTAGCTTCTGTCAGTGCTTTAGAGATTTTCTTCTTTTTTTGTGCTACATAGGCCATAATCCTTCCTCGCAAAACAGCCTTTGCTGCCTCCCAGTAAAGAAATACATCTTCTGCCTGTTCCTGATTCTCTTTTTCATACTCCCACCACCACCCTTTAAGAATGTCTCTAAACTGCTCGTCATTTGCTAGAGAACATGGAAACCTCCATAGTATGTCTGACCCCCGTTTGTACGTCTCCCTAATATTAATACTGATTGGTGCATGGTCGGATATAACTATGTCATTAATCCCTACCCCTTCTATTTGTTTAACGAGACTCTGAGATACCAGAAAGTAGTCAATACGTGACCATGATTGCCTCGCATGGGAAAAGTGCGAGAACTGTCTCTCAGCCGGATTAGACGATCTCCAGATGTCCACCAACTGAGTGTTGTCACAGAATTCTTTCAGTAGTGGCCTCATCGTGTCCCCTTGTCTAGGTCGGTGATCTATTCTCTTTCTATCTTCCAAATTGCTCATCACACTATTAAAGTCTCCCCCTAATAGGATATTTTTATTGTTGTCCCCCATTACCCTCTGCTCTAACCTAGCAAAGAAGGACCTGTCTCTTTTATTAGGGGCGTATACATTGTAGATGCTGAGTCTACCCGCCGGGGTATCCAACACTAAATTTATCCACCTCCCCTCGCTGTCATTTTCCTGGCTAACTAGTTTGCATCCCGCGTTTTTGTGTAACAGGACCACCACTCCAGATTTTCCTTTCACTGCTGGGGACCCCCAAACTTCTCCCACCCACCCCTTTTGCATACGCTTGAAATCCCCTTTTTCCAGGTGTGTTTCTTGTAGTAAGGCGAGATCTAGTTTCATCTTCCCCAAATGCCGCAACACCATATTCCTCTTGTGTGGAGACCTCAATCCCTTAACATTCCAGCTAATCCCCTTTAGCATTATGGTATCTGGGCTCGGCTATAGATTCGAAGTGGATTTTAGATGGACACATTAAACTAAACAGTAGAACATTTACATACACGAACCAAATGTGGTTAACCCTTTCCCCCCTCTCCTTTCTTCCTCTCCTGTCGCTGACTTCACTTTTTTCCCATATGAGAAAGAACCTCCTTGTATTCCTCATCTTGAATGTCACCTGCATCCCGCTCCTCCTCCCCTCGCCCCCTAAGCTGTCTTGTCACTTTTCATTCCCTAAAACGAATGATACTCCAGATATTATTACTTAAACTCCAAACCCCTGATAACAATAAAAGAACAATCACCCAGGTATATGACTGAGCCAATACCGACACAAATCACCTCATTTCCACCTCCCCAGGCCCCTGCTTTAGGGCTAGTCTCTCTCTTGTGAATGACCTGTTTGGCCTTTTCATGAAGCCTTTGCTTGGCTAGAAGGAGCGGGTCTCCTTGAAATTTGGGATTGGGGCAGATCACCCCGAGATCGCAAAAAATCAGAGTCCTCATCAGAACCTGTATTGATCGCCCCCCTACGTCCCTGTGAGTTTTTGGGACTGAACAAGGAGGCCAGCACTTTTTCCGCCTCTTCTGGTGAGTCACAAGTGATGGGCTTGTCATTCTCTGGGAAAAGTTTCAGGATTGCCGGATATTGCAGAACAAATTTGACCCGTTTGCGTGCCAATGCTGAGCAGATTTCCTTAAAAGCGCGTCTCCTCTTAGAAACTTCCACCGAATAGTCTGAAAACAACAGCAGTTTCCTCCCCTCATGTTGCAACTGCCCTCCATGTTTCCTATACGCCCCGCATTTAGGTGTGTCTTTTCTGCAAAGTCCAAGTATTTTACAATAACTGGCCTCGGTCTGGCTTGGCCCTTGCCCTGGTCGTCGTTCCTGGGGGGCCCAATTCTATGCGCTCGCTCCACCTTTAGAAGCTTATCAATACCCAACAGTGAGGGAATAGTTTCTGCGCATAGCTGTGGTAAAGCTGATGTTTTCACACTCTCTGGGACTCCTATAACTCGCAAGTTATTTCGCCTAGAGCGATTTTCTAAGTCCTCTAATTTGGATTCTAGCATTGCAGTCGTCTTCAATAGCTTATGAAAGGCATTTCTGGACCCTAGTATTTCATCTTCTACACAACCCAATCTTTGTTCATATTCTAAAAGCTGGGTGGCCTGATTAGAGACTTCTGCTTGCAGGGCAGATAGGGTAGATGCCACTGTCGCTGTGACCGACTTTGTGACAGTGTCCTCCAGTGCTGCTGTGATTGCAGGGGCTATGAGGGTGGCTACCTTTGCTGCTAGCTCATCACAGCTCCATGACTGCCCCGTCATTACCTCAGTCCCTGGGGTGTCTGCCATTTCCTCCTGTGCTCCCTGGGTACCTTGATGTATGTTTTTGCCACTTCTGGTGGCGCGTGGAGTGTCGGGCGCCATCTTGGACGCCATGCTGCCGGAGTGTCTGCTGGAGATCTCTGTTCCTCCTGCTCCCCGCGCTGCTTTCAATGCCCGCTCTGCTCACCGGAGCGGTGCCTGATGTGCCGGCACTCGTAAGGGCCGTCTGTACTGCGATATGCCGGGCGGGGAGCTCCGTTATAGGGGAGCGCGGGCCGGAGCTGCGGTGCTGCCTTCCTCCTCACATGCGCGCCGGAACCGGAAGTCAGACTGTCATTATCTACGGCGCGTACGCGCCGTAAATAATGTGCATGTCACTTTCTCCCCCCGCGGCGGATTCGCCGAGCGGGGAGGAGCGACGGAATCCACTGTTCTCTATGAGAGCAGTGGATTACCGTAATTACTCCGACGGATTGGCGCCGTACTGCAGCGCAAATCCGGCGCGGAGTACGGCACCAATCCGTGGACAAATAAGCCGTGTGAACGAGGCCTTATTGTCAGAGAATCAGAACTTCTACCTCTACTTACTATGGATCCATTGCATACTAGAGGAATTTTGGCCCTAATAAAATCAATTCACTGTATTACTCCAAGTTCTTTGATTTTCTGTGAAACAAGAAGTCCATCTTGTGGCACTGTACTATTAGGCTATGTTCACACGGCTTATTTTGGGACGGATTTCAGCCCATATTTTGCGCCGTACTGCGCGAATTATGGGTGAAATATGTCCCAGTCATTATGGTAATCCACAGTTCTCATAGAAAACTATGGATTCCGTCTCCTCTCCCCGCTCGCGAAATGCGGGGAGAAAGTGACATCAATTATCACGGCGGGATACGTGCCGTGGATAATGAATGTCTATGGGGCCGGCGATCTGCCGGCCCCCTCGCTCCGGAGTACACTCTGTAATTGCGGGCGAAATCTGTCCCCGCAATTACGCTGACAATAAGCTGTGTGAACATAGCCTTATTAGGGTATGTTTACACTGCAAAATTGATCCAAAGTATGCCCCGCAAACACTGTAAAATTATTTTCATGTCCACTACTTATTGAGTGCTAAGCAAAATCATCGTTGTCGTTCAGATAACGATTTTACGATCGTATTTCTAAGGCACGTCATGTAGGCCTGTAAACAGAAGTGACCTGTTACTACTTTCAGGCGCTTACGTGCCGAGAAGTAGAGGTGTATAGAACGAAGAAAGCTGCCTCTGTTTGAAAGCATGCACTTGCAAGTATGTACTTTTACTAGTGCTAGAGAAGGTGTATTGTGACGTGTACCTGTGCGCATCGCAATACGCCATGTGAACATACCCTTATGTTACATGTTTATGAAACACAAGCAATTAACACATGTTTACAAAATGACCGATAAAAGATGAAGATTCATATTTGGCATGTTTCATATATGTTTGTGTTGTAGTCTATAAACCTGCTTTACATAATGTGGATTTCTATGCTCTTGTGGAGACTGACACTTGCTATTTGTTAGTTGTACAGTGGGCAACTACTGTGGCTAATGGAAAGTTCTCTTTCAATTTTTCAGAGCCATCTCTAAAACTATATCTTCTTATCCACAATCTGGACAGTCATATGTTAAGAGGAGACAAAAGTCAACAAATACTTGGGCAACTAGCTTCCATCTCCAATATCCATGTTCTGGCTTCCATTGACCATATAAATGCGCCTTTAAGTAAGTGTGAAGTTACACAGGTGTTACAGGCATGCCTACATGTCATTGTATGTATATTGTAATGAATCCCTTTTTCTTCTTTGTCCTGTTTGCGAGCAGAATAACAAGCAGCCATCATTTCTAGATTATTTTGTAGGATACACTCTCAAATGTATTCTGATAATTGGGCTCATGCAGTCATCTATGTTGTAAGAGTATGTCTATGGCTGCTAGATAAGACGCAGGAATACTGACCCCCTCTGTCACGCCTCACAAGTTTCCAGATAGTTGATTGCTTGACCTGTTGTAAATGACTTTCTGCTTATATTGCATTTTGTTATTGTTAAGAATTCTAAGATTCTTTGAAGGTCCAGGTCTTTTGTGTCTACAAAGTCTGTGTATTTTCAATTTCTGGTATAACATCATGTCTGAAGAAGGGAGCTAGTTCTCTCGAAAGCTCACCATCAAATATACTCAGTTAGCCTGAAAAGGTATCGCCTGATTTCTTCACTCTTCTACTACTTTCTATGGCTAACACGGTACAACATTATACTACTATAATTATAGTGGTGAGGCAGCTTTTACAGAAAACTCTTGGTTCTTGTGTGTCACCTTTTCTTTCTTTTTTCGTTTTCAATTTGTTTTGCTTATAACAGCACATGATTGTCTTTTAATGGAGACGGAGGCTAGAACAGACTGGATAGTGGCTCTTTATAGCAATTAAAGAGCATTAGTTTTATGTTTTGGCCTGGGAAAAACCGTGGAAAATTTGCATAAAGCAAATCATGTTGTCTGGTATGTCTCTATTCTTTCCTAGTGTCTTGCTGCCTCTACGGGTTAATTTCCTCCACAGTGCATACAGCTCCTACCAGTAGAAAGTTACAGGAAATGTCAAGCTGTCATTCTATTATCTAACGTTTTGTAAGAACAAGAACACTGCTTTAGGCTCGCTTTTAAAAGCATTCAGAAGTCTGCACTTCAGCGTCTGCATTAGATCACGATAGAGTTCCAGAAAACGAGGCCTTTAAGAAACCAATCTTTTCTCCAAGTGCCTTCAAACATTTCTATTCAATTAAAATAGTCCAAATAGTGTAGGAACATAAAGCTTCACTGTAATTTATCTCTCTTCTCTTTCTTGGATCTCTCACTACTATTCTTGTAACTTAACACCTTAAGAACCATTTGTAAAATGCCACAGTCTAAGGGCGCGTCCCCACTGCAAAAGACAAATACCGGCCGGTTTGCGGCCACGGGGGGGACGGCTTTTCTCCGCGATGAGCTGAGAAAAGCCCTCCACATTGACATGCATAGATTCCGTCCGGAAACCGTACGGAAGAATGTGCATGTTCAGTGTTTTGCGGCCGGACCGCGGGCGGAAAAACCGCCCGACGGAAAACCCGTGCAGTGGGGACTGCTGCACGGGTTTTCCATAGAGCACCACTGTGCTAGTTTTCGGCCGTTTTTTCAGGCAGACTGAAAAACCGCAAACCGGCTGAAAAACCGTCCGAAAACCCGTGCCGTGGGGACATGCCCTAATAGTGGTAGCTTGTCTAAACTCTCCATGGAGAGCAGATAGTAGTGCGTCTCAAAAAATTAGACTATCACTGAAAAGATAATTGATATCAATATTTTAAATTTAAATTTCAAATAGAGAAACCCATATGTTGTATAGACTTATTACAGTATGAATTACAAGGTTTAATATAATACATTTGTGAGCCCTACAACATAAAAAGATAGTCCTAGAGAACCCTTTTAACCCTTTAATCCCTCCAAATAAAAAAAAATTGCTCTTCATTTTTCTCCTCCTTGCCTTCCAAAAGCCATAACATTTTTATTTTTCCACCTACATAGACATATGAAGGCTTTTATTTTGCGGGACAAGTTTTACTTTCTAACAGTGACATTTGTTGTACCATAGAATATACTGGGAAACCGCAAAAAAAATTCTAAGCGGGGCAAAATGTGAAAAAAAATGTACTTGTGCTATGTTTGCAGGAGTTTTGTTTTTGCAGCGTTCAATCTTCGGTAAAAATTATGTGTTATCTGTATTCTATAGGTTGATACGCATCCGGCAATATCAAACATGTAGGGCTTCTGTTATGTTTTGGTGGCGTAAAAATATTCCAAACATTTTCTATTTTTGAAATTTGCGCCGCAGTGCCATTTTGTGTGACCGATAACTTTTTTTTTTACTAACACCTACAAACGTCAGTGGGGGTGTATTTTTTGCCGGCTGAACAGCACATTTTAGTGCTAGCATGGACTCAAAGGCATGCGACTTTTTTGAACACTTTTATTCAAATTTTTATAGCAAATAAAATGACCAAAAAAACGCAATTTTGAGGTTTTGGAATTTTTTTTTCTTCTATGGTGTTCAGCGTACGGGATAAATGTTGTTATTTTTATATATCAGACTTTTTCGGACACGGCGATACCAAATATGTGTAACTTTTTTATTATTTTATTTCTTTTATTTGTAAAATGGCGAAAGGGGGTTGATTTAAACGTTTAATATTTTTTAAAAAAATTTTATGCTTTAAAACTTTTTTCTTACTTTCACTTTGAGTCCCCCTAGGGCGCTTCACCACTAGGGGGTGCGATCATTTACACAGCCTAATACATTGCATAGACAATGCATTAGGGCAGTGGTTCTCAACCTTTCTAATGCCGTGACCCCGCAATACGTTTCCTCATGTTGCGGTGACCCCAAACCAAAAAATAATTTTGATGGCTACTTCAAAACTGTAATTTTGCTACATGAGGGGTTACATATATGTGACGCCTCTGAGCAGTACCTCTACATGTCACATACATATAAAGGTGCCACTCAGAGTCGTTACATAGATGTAACCTTATACAGGGGGGGCTTACATATATGTGACGCCTCTGAGCGGTACCTCTACATGTCACATACATATAAAGGTACCACTCAGAGCCGTTACATAGATGTAACCTTATACAGGGGACTGTGTGTGGTACATGGGGGGTTACATATATGTGACGCCTCTGAGCGGTACCTCTACATGTCACATGCATATAAAGGTACCACTCAGAGCCGTTACATATATGTAACCTTATACAGGGGGGGTGGGGAGGGGAGAGGCTGTGATTGGTACATGAGGGGTTACAGATGTGACCCCCTCATGTGCCACTCACAGCCCCCCCTGTGTATATCATGTGATGGCTGTGTGTGGTACAAGTAAAAGGTTAATAACATATTACTTGTACCACACACAGACATTGCATGATGCTATGGATGTGTGTGTGTGTTTTACACTAAATTACCTTGCAGTCAGGAACAGCCCTGCCGTGCAGTATCAGCGTTCTCCCTGCACTGAGTACGGCAGGGCTGTTCCTGATGCTTGGATACATAGTGTGAGCACGCGATGCACGCACCGCCCACAAGGACGGCGGGACCCAGGAGCGGCTCACTGAGCCAACAATGCGGAGAGTAACGGCGCCCACTGCTCCCCCTCCCCTCAGTAATTCAAACGGCGCCGCCGCACCCCTCCCTGCAGCTGCCTGCTTGCATAGTGCGGCGCCCACAGCGCTCCTCCGCAAGTCCGCAGCAGCACCCAGCTCTCTGTCCTGACGCCCCCTCCCCCTCCCCCCCGCAGCTCTCCGGCCGGCGACCCCTGTGTTTTGGTCGATCGACCCCCGCCGGGGTCGCGACCCACAGGTTGAGAACTGCTGCATTAGGGAGTACCAAGATGGCAGTTTCCCAGCTTCCTGCCTTGGGCCGGAAGTGGGGCAAACGAAAACATGGCAGGGATGGAAGCCGTCACAAGGCTTCCCGCTGTCATGTTCAGCCACTGCGGGGGCTGCGATTGGAGTGAAGAAGGGTGCGCATCATCGTTTTTCATTCATTTAGATGCCGCGTCTAAGAGGTTAAACAGCGCAGGGGGTCTAAAGGGGTTAAACAATCTTGCTGCACAATTCCTTAACGCCACCTTGACGTACCCATACATCCAGGAGGGTTAAGGAGTTCATTTTCAATGATATTCAAATTTTTTACGATGCACTAGTTCATCTTGAGGCTTGCAAATATGTAATAGATGGAAAACACTTTTTTTTTTTTTTTTATTAAATCTGTTCATGTTTTGTTTCCTTAAATGTCTGCTAATTAAAGGGTTATTTTCACCATGCTGTTTCACAAAGTCACAGGCAGCTTGAGACTCACACTGCCTCGTAAGGCTGTGCGTGGGTTTTCGGCAGTGATTAGCATATTAAGCTCCTCTGTACTAGTTGAATAATACAGTGACCTAAGTGAAGGAGATTTAATCTGAAGTAAACAAAGCTACAGCGCTGCAGAGAGTAAAAATAAGTGCTTATAATCTTAATAGAGATTCTGCTCCATCTGACCATGATGATGCCACTCCCTGCTCTCTGTCTAATCAGGAAGGAAGATGTGGACTGTAACCTAGAGACAGTTGTGAGGAGATAAAATCTCTCTTACCTCCTGACCAGGGCAATATCAAAAGTCCAATGTTTTTAGTAAAACTCTTCATTTACCTTTCTCTGCATGTTGAAAACTAATTATTGTAGTGAGAAAACCAGATTAACATTTACTTGAAGTGGTGTTTTTAATATTTTATACAGTGTTTGTTTCATGTGTTAGTTACTCTTTTTGTCACCATTTATAATTTGGGAAAATAGTCTACACTCTTCAATGCACGGCAATTATGTTCACTTCTTTGTGACTAATTATATTTTTATTATTATCCATTCTAAGCTGCATGCATTTTATTAGACGGCTGGTGGTAAGTATTGTATAAAACTGCATATGATTATGTGGTACAGATAATATTCAATTTTTTTTCTTGTCATGTATTATTTTGAATTTAGTGTAAACCCCATCCAGTTGCAATGCACTTGTTTGTTTATTTTTTGGGGATTTTTAACGCAGAACCATTAATGGATGTTTCCCCTTTTTTTTCTTGTCATGTGTTTTTTAGCATTTGGTGAAAACCCATCCAGTTGCAATATACTTTGTGGATTTTTTATGTAGAGCCCTCAGAGAACTATGCTGTGTCTGAACAAAAAAAAAAGTTATCACTCTGGAGAAGTGGAATAATCCACTATCATAAAAATAATTGTAATCCGCAATTATTATGACAATCCGGCTTTAATTAGATAAAAAAAAAAAAAAAAAAAAAGTTTCTCTTCAATGTCATTGGGTGACACAGCACCTTGGGTATAGGCCCTTTTAGTCTAGGAGGTTGACACAAGACGGAAACCAAACATGTTTGGCCAGACCCATATGGACTATCCCTCCTGCTGACTCCCGGCCTATCACTTTTTAGCCTAGTGTCTGTATTTTGTTATTTTCTTTCAGGTGGTGATTGAGCCTCTGGCTCTCACATATTAGGGGAGTCGTCAACACATGTTTCTCCTTGATGGTGACCCCCTTGAGGGGCGTCAGGAAACCGGTCAGTTCTTTCACTGGCTGTGCTTCCTTGCGCCGCTCACCCGTCCCCATTTATTACCTCCACAGTTTCATCTCTAATCCCGGTAGCCCCACCCGAGGGTGCGCAGTAACGAAGGGCTGATGTCGCAACACCCGAAAATATTGGATTGGTGAGTACCCCGCCTTCCTCTGGCAGTGGGTAGCCTCAGGAATTTCCTCTTTCCTGTGGCACCCCAATGGCGATGGCCAGCGCCGGGATTATCTAGCCCCTGGTGTCCCCGTGGCAAGGGGTGGGAGCGTGTTTCTTCCTCCTGTCCCTAGCTGACATGGGGCAACAGGTCACTTTTTGACTCTAGCGTCGTGTTGCGCCCCCCGCCGCAGTACCGCATGGCTAGGGCAGCACACTGCTGGGAGTTTTTTTTTTTTTTACTAACCACCTGGGCTTTGGGCACTGTTTACCCGCTTGTTTAATGCTGCGGCGGTCGTTCCAACGGTCTGCCTGGCCCACAGCCCTAGATTCAAATTTACTCCCTGGCTTCTGAGACCTAGGCTGCAGCTAGGCCGCATCCTTTCCTGGGCTTGTGAAGCCCCATGGATCTCCCCTCTGGGCCTTCTGCAGCCTGGGTTGTGTTTGGGGGCAGAGCTTGGACTCCACTTTTTTAGGCGTTCTCATCCTGGCTGTTGCTGCTGTACCTCTCCAGCTTCCTTGGAGGACACAGCATCTTGAGGTGGTAAGCTGGCTTGTTTTGGGCCATTTATCCCTGTACACTTACACTGCAACCATGTCCCTCTCCAAGGAAGAGGGGTCAAAACATCCAGCGGCAAAAGCAGGGTCGCCGTTTTTTGCCTGTGCCTGTTGCCACAAGAAATGTTCTTGCGGTCAACCCAGTGCCTTTATGCCCTTTGTGTAGCTTCTCAGAGACCATCATGGGGCCCAACCCTATTTTTCAGGAGTCATTTGCCCTAGAATATGCCAGATCCCGCTCACTGCCGGTGGGTGACTGCTCCATGCTGTCCCAGGTTATGGTTTTGGCCATAAAACGTAGGTCATCAATGCTTGCTGCCTAGCTTAGCACTTATCAGGGCCCTGCGCTCAGTGCATCCTGTACGGTGGGGTCTTGTTAGAGGATCAGAGTTCCCTCTTCCTCGTTGTCACCTCAGCTGTCTCAGGACAGACAGTGGATGAAGATAGAAGCTCCATGCCGGGATATGGTTTCTTGTGGGGACCTCTGACTCATAGCCAGACAGGGATGATGAAACAGCAGCAATTATCCAAGCCCTTATTTGGGCTGTGAGAGATTCCCTTCATGATAAAGATGAGGATGTCTCAGCCTCCCAGGTGGAGGTTTCCTTCAAACGCAACAGACAGTGTTCCCTACTCATCTGGAGTTTGAGGAACTGAGTGCAGGGAATGGAAACATCCTGACAGGCATTTGTTTCCTCCCAGACATAACCCTTTGTTTTTTGCCGGTTGAATCAGTGGCAAAGTGGTCAGGGATTAATTCCATCAGTCTCGAGGCCCACGGTTATCGCTGTCTCGGATGCGGCAGCATGGACAAATGTCTTGATGGATTTTTGTAAAGCCGTTTTTGAAGCGGCCTGGGCCTGGTTCAGCAAGGCCTGCACGGTTTGGTCCAAGCAGCTGCAGCAAGGACTATTGGCCAGGGCCTCTACAGAAGAGCTGCTAGATCTCTCTTTGCAGCTTATGGGTGCCGCTAAGTTTGTGTTAGGCTTCCCTGGAATCAGCCTGTTTAGCGGCGTAAGTGTCGGCTAATGCAGTTGCCGTTGGCGCTCTTTGTGGTTAAAATCTTGGTCGGCTGATTCAGCTCCCAAAAAAATATTTACTGCGTATCCCTTCTAAGCTGTTTGGAAAGCGTTTGGATGAGATTATTTCAAAGTCCACAGGGGGTCGTAGTGTTCTCCCCTCTCAAATTCAGACAGTCCTGCACCACCCACGCTAGTAGTGCTCCCAGCTTGTCCTTTCGAGACTTTTCCTATAGACCAGCTGCAGGAAAGGCTACCTGTTCCACAAGAGCCAAGTTGTCCCCAGCCTAGCCAGTGTCATCCTGGCGGTCTTGCAGAGCGTCAAACTTACGCCAAGTCTGTCTTTTTGTCTTGGCCTAAAGGTTTGCCGTCATCTGAAGACTCTTCTTGGGTCGGGGGCTGTCTCCTCCGGTTCCAGGAGATTCTGTCCTTCCCGTCCGCCACTCCAACTCAGGCGTCTGCATTTTTTTCAGGAGATTCCTGCCCTCCTCTCTCAAGGGGTATTTGTGCCGGTCCCCGAGTCCAAGCACTTTCTAGGTTTTTAGTCAAACGTTTTAGGGTCTCCAAAAAAGACGGCTCTGTAAGACCAGTGTTGGACCTCAGGGAGCTCAACCATATTGCCCATGCCTACCAACAGTTTCTGAATTTCGCAGTAGCATTTCGGTATGTCCAGTTCAGAGCTCTTCCGTTTGGCCTTGCGACCGCACCAAGGGTCTTCACAAAGGTCCTGGTACCCTGATGGTGATCCTTCGCAACAGGGGCATTACCATTCTTCCCCATCTTGATGACCCTCTAGTGAAGCTCCATTATGATGTGCCAGTCTGGACAGCATCAGATCACCCTAGACACCGGTTGGGTCGTCAATTTTAAGAAGTCCTGCTGAAACCCCATCTCAGAGAAGGGAATTTTTGGGGTTGCTTCTCGACACTCAGGTTGTCAGAATGTTTCTTCCACTGGGGAAAATGCAGTGTTTACGGTCGGGCGTTGCCCTGCTCCAGAAACGCACCCCATACACTCTTCACTCTTGCATACAGGTGCTCGGCAGGATGGTGGCTACCTTCGAAGAAGTGTCCTTTGTGCAGTTTCATTCTCGCCCTCTGTAGCAGGCAATCCTGATGTGTCGGGATGGTTCTGTTAATGTCCCTGGACAGAGTGATTCGCCTTCCACCCCAAGTCTGCGCCGACCTCGACTGGTAGCTGGTCTCCCTTGCGCTTGTTCAGGGGGAGTCCTTCTGTCCCCAATATGGCTGATTATATGGCGCCGTTTCTGGAAGCCTTCAATTCTGATCTTGTCAGCGATTTTCATTCCAGGGGTTGAAAACCGGTTGGCCGAACGACTCAGCTGGGCATCGATGGATCCCAGGGAGTGGGCTCTTTCAGAGATTTTTTTGCCTACTCTGAGGTGGGGCACTCCAGACGTCAGTTTGCATCTTGCCTCAATCATCAACCTCTAAGTTCTGTATCCAGGTCCAGGGATCACCAGGGATCCTGCGGTAGATGTGCTAGTTCTACCTTGGAGTCAGTTTGCCCTAGTCTACCTCTTCTCTCCCTGGCCCCTACTTCATCGAGTTCTCAAATGCCTCGAGTCTGAGAGGGTACTGGCCATTCTCGTTGCCCCAGATTGGCCCCGCAGGGCCTGGTACATGGATCTTGTTGCCCTATTGGCAGACACTCCCTGCCTTCTTCCTCTGTGAACAGACATCCTTTCCCAGGGTACTCCATTACATCCCACTGTACCGCCACTGCGTTTGACGGTGTGGCTGTTGAAACTGCAGTACGAAAGTCTTGCAGCTTTTTGGACTCAGTTATCCGGACCACCATTCAAGCACGCAAGCCTCAATCGGCCCCTATTTATTACTGTACCTGGAAGGCCTTTTTTTTGCCTGAACTGAGTCCCAGGGTTTTCTCCCCTGGGGATGCTCTGCTTCAAGGATACCTTCATTTTTGCCAGTCAAGCCTGAGCTGAGTCTGGGCCTTTCCTCCCTGAGAGGACAGATCGTTGTCCTCTCAGTGCTGTTGGCATCTCGCCCCCAAGTCAAAACCCTTTAACAGTGGGTCACTCGTTCCGTCCCACTGTTTTGTAAGCCAATTGCACCGTGGGATCTAAATCTTGTTTGGTAGGCCATGCAGTCTTCTCCTTTTGAGCCATTACAGGGGAGTATCCCTGCGTTCGCTTTCATGGAAAACGGCCTTCCTGGTGGCTGTTACCTCTACCCCCGAGTGTCTGAACTGTCGGCTCTGTCTTGGCAATCCCCTTGCTCAGTACGGCCTAAGGTGGTTTAATCAGTTCATATCGCTGAGGACATAGTTCTGCCTTCTTTTTGTCCCCTCTCATCCCCGAGAGCGGGCGTTACATGGTTTAGATGTTGTCAAGACCGTTTGGGTCTACTTCTCTGCTACTGAATCTTTTTAGGCACTCGGGAGCCCTCTTTGTCATTCCAAAGGGCCCGTACAGGGGGCTGGCAGCCGCTAAGGCCACCATTGCCAGCTAGATCCGGTCTGCGATTTCAGAAGCCTACCGGTTTAGGGGTGACCCTCTTGCATTTCAGGTCGCCACCCATTCCATGAGAGCGGCTGGTGCCTCTTGGGCGGTTCGACATCAAGCTTCAGCTTTGCAGGTTGGCAAAGCTGCCACGTGGACTTTGGTCCAAACTTTTACTAAGTTCTACCAAATATATACCCTGACCACAGTTGATGCAAGCCGCAGCCGTATGGAATTTAAGGCAGCAGTGTGCTAAGATTTGGCACTGCTGAGGAATTTTTCGTTGTGACATAGGTTTCCCCACCCTTTAGGACTGCTATTGGACATCCCAAGGTGCTGTGTTCCCCAACGATATTGATGAGAAATTCGGATTTAGTACTTACCGTAAAATCCTTTTCTCGTCTGCTTCATTGGGGAACACAGGTCCTCCCTCTTTCTTTTTTGTGGTATTTTTTTTTTACGGACTCCTATTTGACATTTCCTCCTTGGAATTGGACTGTGGTTAACGTCTCTGCTACAGCTTTTGCATCTGGCATCAGCAAGAGGGATATAGTCCATCTGGTTGGGCCCTAATACGTTTTGCTTTCCGCCTTGTAGCAGCCTCTTAGGACAAGGGCCTGTACCCAAGGTGCTTTTGTCCCCCAATGAATCAGACGAGAAAAGGATTTTACGGTAAGTACAAAAATCCGAATTTTTCATGTAGATCATTTTTTGTTTTCTGCAGTGTGGGACCAGTCAAAGCAAAGTCTCTATAATTGGCTGTGGTATGAAACAACTACTTATAGTTCCTACATTGAAGAGACATCCTATGAAAATTCATTGCTGGTGAAACGCTCTGGAGCGTTGGCCCTCAGCTCTCTCACTCATGTCCTCCGAAGTCTCACACCCAATGCCAGGTACATTGAACTTTTTTGTAGGAACAATTTGCTGTCTGATACCGCCTGTCTCTGAGAATGTTTCTCTCTCACATGTCTTTACAAGTCAAAAGCGGCATTGTATTAATGAGCGAACCAATTACAAAGGCTTCCTTTCTTTTTCTATTAGTTTTTGGGTTCCAAACCTTTTCGAAAAAAAGGTCTGATCTCGGACGTCCCCTTTAAATATTAGTTATGGTTAAATAAAACTGACTGAACATTTTATAATTCTTTAAGACATCGAATTAAATTCTTTAGTTACTTCATTTCCACAAATAGACAAATCAGGCTCCTAGTATTCACACAGTTGGGTGGTATACAGTGAGTCTAACAGCGAGAAAAGCACTTTACCAGAGACTTCTTTTTCATATACCATGCCCTTAATGGTTAAAAATAGACCTAAAAGCTTACTGGATTCATAACTGTTAAAGGAGTTGTCCACTTTAAAAATGTATTTACCTTTTATGTATATAATAGGGAGTCATACAATTTTCTAATATACATATATTAAAAATTCTGCTCTTGTACCTCACTTATACCAGTGCAGTAGGCCCCTATGCAGAAAAATAAAAACCATGGTATAGTCCACATTCCTGTCCATAGTAATGGCGGCTATGGACTAAGTGCATGGACGAAATAGTCATGTGACCACTACGGTCATGTGACCCCTGTAATAGTAGTAATAGTAATTTATTGATATGTGACCCCTGTAATAGTAGTAATAGTAATTTATTGAGGGGGAAAGAACTTCTCCAGTTATTACCTCCAGTTCAATCTTATCATTCCCTGTTAGTGTCTGTGGAGAAGACGTCAAAAAAAAAAAAAAAACCAAGGCAGAAAGATGATTCTTCTCTGTCTCATCTTTATGTTTATTTTTTTACACAGTGAACCTTATTAACGGCAGACAGTACTAGAGATACAGCAGTTATACAAGTAACTATACACAATGAAAAAGTTGTTGGAATAATCATATTAGTAATAATTGTTCCACGCTGATTCCTATTCAGTTCCTCCATAGCTGCTATGTTAGCTTGTTGCTGAATGACTGCCAGGAAGGAGGTCCATATGGTTGCTTCATGGAAGCCATTTCTATAGACAGGAATGTGGGCTGTACCATTATTTTTATTTCTAAGTAGAGGCTTACTGGAATGGCATAAAGGATACTGAAGCTGTGCACATCTAAAATATATTCTGAAAAACGTAAGCATAGGTGCACACTAAAAAGGCAATAGCATATATCTAACAAATATCAGTGGCAAAAAAATCTCTAAATGAAACCGCAAGGTATATGAAAAACCTGGGAACTCTTAGTTTACAGTATTTGATCAAAGATTGTATTAAGCTCACCTCCCAAAACGTCAAGGGGATCCCAGAGCAGTGATCCCTACACTAAATATACTTCCTCCCCTAGGCGTCAATCCAGACTGCAATTTCAGGGAATGGTAGGAAACCAAACCCAAATGGGTCATCCTGCACTGGTTATAAAGAGGCAGCTGTGTGGCGCAAGCCAATGAGATTACCAATTCAAATGAACTACAAAACATACTGAAGCGTGTGCACATCTAAAATATATTCTGAAAAACGTAAGCATAGGTGCACACTAAAAAGGCAATAGCATATATCTAACAAATATCAGTGGCACACTAAAGACTAAATAAAACCTCAAGGTATATGAAAAACCTGGGACTCTTAGTTTACAGTATTTGATCAAAGATTGTATTAAGCTCACCTCCCAAAACGTCAAGGGGATCCCAGAGCAGGTGGGGTCCCTACACTAATTTTACTTCCTCACTAGGCGTCAAACCAGACTGCAATTTCAGGAATGGTAGGAACCACCAACTGGGTCATCCTGCATGGTTATAAAGAGGCAGCTGTGTGCAGCAAGCCAAAGAGATTACCCAAACTCAAATGAACTACAAAACATACTGAAGCTGTGCACATCTAAAAATATATTCTGAAAAACGTAAGCATAGGTGCACACTAAAAAGGCAATAGCATATATCTAACAATATCAGTGGCACACCCAAAGACAAATAAAACCTCAAGGTATATGGGAAAAACCTGGGACTCTTAGTTTACATTTTGATCAAAGATTGTATTAAGCTCACCTCCCCAAAAAGTCAAGGGGACCCAGAGCAGGTGATCCTACACTAAATAACTTCCTCACTAGGCGTCAATCCAGACTGCAATTTTCGGAATGGTAGGAACCACCAACTTTGTCATACTGCACTGGTTATTTTGAGTCAGCTGTGTGCAGAAAGCCAATGAGTTTACCAATCTCTAATGAACTACAAAACATACTGAAGCTGTGCACATCTAAAATATATTCTGAAAAACGTAAGCATAGGTGCACACTAAAAAAAGGGAATAGCAATAATCTAACAAATATCAGTGGCACACTTAAAGACCCAAATAAAACCTCAAGGTATATGAAAAAACCTGGGACTCTTGTTTACAGTATTTGATCAAAGATTTTTATTAAGCTCACCTCCCAAAACGTCAAGGGGATCCCAAAAGCAGGTGAGTACCTACACAAAATATACTTCCTCACTAGGCGTCAATCCAGACTGCAATTTCAGGGAATGGTAGGAACCACCAACTGGGTCATCCTGCACTGGTTATAAAGAGGCAGCATTGTGCAGCAAAGCCCAATGAGATTACCAATCTCAAATGAACTACAAAACATACTGAAGCTTGTGCACATCTAAAATATATTCTGAAAAAACGTAAGCATAGTGCACACTAAAAAGGCAATAGCATATATCAACAAATTTTCAGTGGCACACTAAAGACTAAATAAAACCTCAAGGTTATATGAAAAAACCTGGGACTCTTAGTTTTCAGTATTTGATCAAAGATTGTATTAAGCTCACCTCCCAAAACGTCAAGGGGATCCCCGAGCAGGTGGGGTCCCTACACTAAATTTTACTTCCTCACTAGGCTCAATCCAGACGCAATTTCAGGGAAAGTAGGAACCACCAACTGGGTCATCCTGCACTGGTTATAAAAAGGGAGCTGTGTGCAGCAAGCCAATGAGATTACCAATCTCAAATGAACCTACAAAACATACTGAAGCTGTGCACATCTAAAATATATTCTGAAAAACGTAAGCATAGGTGCACACTAAAAAGGCAATAGCATAATAATCTAACAAATATCAGTGGCACACTAAAAAACTAAATAAAACCCAAAAGGGATATGAAAAACCTGGGACTTAGTTTACAGTATTTGATCAAAGATTGTATTAAGCTCACCTCCCAAAACGTCAAGGGGATCCCAGAGCAGGTGAGTCCCTACACTAAATATACTTCCTCACTAGGCGTCAATCCAGACTGCAATTTCAGGGAATGGTAGGAACCACCAACTGGGTCATCCTGCACTGGTTATAAAGGGGGCAGCTTGTGCAGCAACCAATGAGATTACCAATCTCAAATGAAACTACAAAACATACTGAACTGTGACATCTAAAATATATTCTGAAAAACGTAAGCATAGGTGCACACTAAAAAGGCAATAGCATAATATCTAAAAAAATATCAGTGGCACACTAAAGACTAAATAAACCTCCAAGGTATATGAAAACCTGGGGCTCTTAGTTTACAGTATTTGATCAAAGATTGTATTAAGATCACACTCCCAAAACGTCAAGGGGATCCCAGAGCAGGTGAGTCCCTACACTAAATATACTTCCTCACTAGGCGTCAATCCAGACTGCAATTTCAGGGAATGGTAGCAACTCGCGCCTGGGTCATCCTGCACTGGTTATAAAGAGGCAGCTGTGTGCAGCAAGCCAATGAGACTACCAAACTCAAATGAACTACAAAACATACTGAAGCTGTGCACATCTAAAATATATTTTGAAACACCTAAGCATAGGTGCACACTAAAAAGGCAAAAAGCATATATCTAACAAATATCATGGCACACTAAAGACTAAATAAAACCTCAAGGTATAATGAAAAACCTGGGACTCTTAGTTTTACAGTATTTGATCAAGATTGTATTAAGCTCACCTCCCAAAACGTCAAGGGGATCCCAGAGCAGGTGAGTCCCTACACTAAATATACTTCCTCACTAGGCGTCAAACCAGACTGCAATTTCAGGGAATGGTAGGAAAACCCCCAACTGGTCATCCGCACTGGTTATAAAGAGCAGCTGTGTTTCAGCAAGCCAATGATATTACCAATCTCAATTGAAATACATAACATATGGAAGCTGTGCACATCTAAAATAATTTTTGAAAAAACGTAAGCATAGGTGCACACAAAAAGGCAATAGGCATATATCTAACAAATATCAGTGGCACACTAAAGACTAAATAAAACCTCAAGGTATATGAAAAACCTGGACTCTTAGTTACAGTATTTGATCAAAGTTGTAATAACTCACCTCCCAAACGTCAAGGGATCCCAGAGCAGGTGAGTCCCTACACTAAATATACTTCCTCACTAGGCGTCCAATCCAGACTGCCCAAATTTCCCGGAATGGTAGGAACCACCAACTGGGTCAAACCTGCACTGGTTATAAAGAGGCAGCTGTGCGCAGCAAGCCAATGAGATTACCACTCTCAAATGAACACAAAACATACTGAACTGTGCACATCTAAAATATATTCTGAAAAACGTAAGCATAGGTGCACACTAAAAGGCAATAGCATATATCTAAACAAATATCAGTGGCAACTAAAAGACTAAATAAAACCTCAAGGTATATGAAAAACCTGGGACTCTTAGTTTACAGTATTTGATCAAAGATTGTATTAAGCTCACCTCCCCAAAACCCTAAGGGATCCCAGAGCAGGTGAGTCCCTACACTAAATATACTTCCTCACTAGGCGTCACGCCAGACTGCAATTTCATGGACTGGTAGGCACCACCAACTGGGTCATCCTGCACGGGTTTTAAAGAGGCAGCTGTGTGCAGCCAGCCAATGAGATTACCTATCTCAAATGAAGGGCACAACATACTGAAGCTGTGCACATCTAAAATATATTCTGAAAAACGTAAGCATAGGTGCACACTAAAAAAGGGAATAGCATAATCTAACAAATATCAGTGGCCCCACTAAAGACAAATAAAACCTCAAGGTATATGAAAAAACCCGGGACTCTTAGTTTACAGTATTTGATCAAAGATTGTATTAAAACTCCCCCCCAAAACGTCAAGGGGATCCCAGAACAGGTGAGTCCCTACACTAAATATACTTCCTCACTAGGGGTCAAATACCAGAAATGCAATTTCAGGGAATGGTTAGGAACCACCAACTGGGTCATCCTGCACTGGTTATAAGAGGCAGCTGTGTGCAGCAAGCCAATGAGATTACCAATCTCAAATGAACTACAAAACATATGAAGCTGTGCACATCTAAAATATATCTGAAAAACTATAGCATAGGTGACACTAAAAGGCAATAGCATTTTATCTAACAAATATCAGTGGCACAAATAAAGACTAAATTAAAAAACCCCAAAAGGGAAAATGAAAAACCTGGGACTCTTAGTTTACAGTATTTGAAACAAAGATTGTATTAAGCTCACCTCCCAAAACGTCAAGGGGAATCCCAGAGCAGTGAGTCCCTACACTAAATATACTTCCTCACTAGGCGTCAATCCAGACTGCAAATTTTCAGGGAATGGTTAGGAACCACCAACTGGGTCTCCCTGCACTGGGTTTTAAAGGGCAGCTGTGTGCAGCAAGCCAATGAGATTACCAATCTCAAATGAACTACAAAACATACTGAAGCTGTGCACATCTAAAATATATTTGAAAAAACAAGCAAAAGGTGCCCCACTAAAAGGCAATAGCATATTATATAACAAATATCCCGGGCACACTAAAGACTAAATAAAACCTCAAGGTAAAATGAAAAAAAACCCGGGCTCTTAGTTTACAGTATTTGATCAAAGATTGTATTAAGCTCACCTCCCAAAACGTCAAGGGGATCCCAGAGCAGGTGAGTCCCTACACTAAATATACTTCCCCACCAGGCGTCAATCCAGACTGCAATTTCAGGGAATGGTAGGAACCACCAACTGGGTCATCCTGCACTGGTTATAAAGAGGCAGCTTTTGTGCAGCAAGCCATGAGATTACCCCAATCTCCAAAAGAACTACAAAACATACTGAAGCTGTGCACATCTAAAATATATTCTGAAAAACGTAAGCATTTGGTGCACACTAAAAAGGGAATAGCATATATCTAACAAATATCAGTGGCACACTAAAGACTAAATAAAACCTCAAGGAATAATGAAAAACCTGGACCTTAGTTTACAGTATTTGATCAAAGATTGTATTAAGCTCACCCTCCCAAAACGTCAAGGGGATCCCAGAGCGGTGAAGTCCTACACTAAAATACTTCCTCACTAGGCGTCAATCCAGACTGCAATTTTTAGGGGAAAGGGTAGGAACCACCAATGGGTATCCTGCACTGGTTATAAAGAGGCAGCTGTGTGCACAAGCCAATGAGATTACCAAAACTCAAATGAACTACAAAACATACTGAAGCTGTGCACATCTAAAATATATTCTGAAAAAGTAAGCATAGGTGCACACTAAAAAGGCAATTGCAAATAATCTAAAAATTTTTCAGTGGCACACAAAAGACTAAATAAAACCTCAAGGTATATGAAAACCTGGGACTCTTAGTTTACAGTATTTGATCAAAGATTGTATTAAGCTCACCTCCCAAAACGTCAAGGGTATGGAATGGCATAAAGGTAGAGGAGAAGAATTTTTAACACATATATATTTGAAATTGTATGATTTCCCGTGATATACATAATTAAAGGGATTTTGTCACAAAATAAAATTAATGTGGGAAGCTTGCAAATTAAATAATAAACATTTTCGTCATTCATCATTATAAAAAATTCTGCACCATTTTTGTTTTAACTGCTCCCTTAGTGATCCATAGTGTACAGCTCATCTCTAGGGGACACGACCAGTGATGAGAGCTCCTTGATGAGGGCTTCTGGAGGGATTTGAACCTAGAACCCCTATGTTGGAAGGCAGAAGTGTTAACCACTCAGCCACATTGTAGCTACTCATAGTTCTTTACATAAACAGACCTTTTTTTGACTAGATTGAGCACACTGAGGGGAAAGACATAGTGATGTCAGCCTGCTGGGTTACATGATGTGCAATTCAAACAAATCACACCCACCCCCTTTTGAGCACACTGAAAGCGGAAGCAGGACAAACCAGGCATGAAATGCCTTTGTGGCAAAACCCCTTTGATTAAAACGATATAAGGTGGACAACCCCTTTCATTATAACTTTTTTTTTTGTAGTTGTTTTGAAATCAAGATCTACAATAGTAGTAGATCTGAAGTATTTTTCATTTCTAGCTACATAGTCGCCAGCATGAGGAGGAGCGGTTGAATAACTTGTCATAAATCTGGATGTAGTTGCAGATGCTTTTTACTACCATTAGACATTTTGTCTGCAACAGATTGTTGCCCATGACTTCCAGATTCCAATTTTGCAGTGTAAGGCTGGTCCCCAATGCATTATACTCTATGCCTGGGTAATGTGGAAAAAATGTACTCCCAGTTGCTACTACCCATTTGAAATCAAAATAGAGAGGAGATCTTCACTGTGCCTGAAATACAGCCCTCAAAAAATCATGGCACTCATTGAGTGTTATGATTATACTGCGTATTCCCGACGCGTACTGCGCGCCCAGCAAAAGAAGTGACATGTAAGCGTTGGGGAAAGGGGAGTTGAATGGGGGGGGGGGGCGGGCAGGCTGGAGCGCCATTGGAAGTACACGCTGGCCAGCGCGTACCGTCCCACAGCAGGCATATGCAGGTGCACGCCACGATACGCCATGTGAATTAACCCAAATTGTAGTGCTATTTGGACTACGTTTGCTCTATTTATCAAACATACACAGTTTCTGTGTGGGACACAGATGCATTTGCATCTCACACAAGAGGCGCAAAGAAATAGAGCAAATATAGTGCAAATAGGACTGGGTTTGCTCTGTTGACTTCAATGGGGTCACAGAGATTAGGTCACGGTATCTATATGGGTACCTTTTTCACGGTCGCCCAATGGAGACCACAGACGTAGAGCATAACACAGTGTAAATGCAGCTTAATATGCATAGTGTTGGAAGTGTCCTGATTATTGATGGTCATGTGCAGCCTCTACCCTTTTTGTCAACACCAATGTGCATGTTCAGCCTACTATTTTTTTGATTAACATGTACATGCAGGGGCTCATGTGCCCAAACAAAGAGGAAAAAGAGACGGTTGCCAGTAGCAGCTGTCGGGTTTTAAACTATAATGGACATAATTAGCTGTTACTATTAATAGGTACATTTTTTTCATATGCAGGTTAATAAGTAATTGCAAAATATCTTCCTCTTCAGGGGCATCTTTCGTCTTCTTGCAGAGTATCAGATGGCCAGCAAAGACAACCCTTCATATACAGGTGTGTATTTTTGGTTGTGTTTTATATGCACTGATGATGACTTGATCTGACAGTATGTGGCTACATTCATCTTGCCATTTGACCTTTAGTATCATTGACCTTCTTTGTCCATTTTCTTTGCACCTGCTTAGTATAAGATTGGTTTCTCTGTTTGTAACACTACATTCTCTAGCACCCACTGATGATGATGTGCTCTGCTCTCAAAATGCTCTCAAAAATGCTTCGATAATCTTTAGAATATCAGACCTCTGCCCTGGAATCCAGATGCTATTTTCAGTCTCCTAATAGATTTTCAGATGTTTTAGGCATGCAGAGTATTTGGTAGAACCTCCAATGGTATACAGTGGATAACTGTAAATGGTGGCAATAGCCAGGAGGTCAGTGTTATTAAAAGGGGTTGCATCACTAACAACATAAAAAAAAATATGATCACTATGGGCGACATATATGAATCCTGGTGCTGACAGGCCATTTCTAAATCTCTTTAAGGCAGTGTAAAATGCGCCGGAATGTATGAAGCTGTTCTTCTGCAGGTCATACATACAGCGCAGTCTAGTGCCAATACCACAAGTCTGGCTCAGGCTTTAACCTGGTCTGGCTGTTCTAACAGTTCTGCGCCTAGGTTTGGTGTCAAAGAATCATAAATGTGTCTACTTCTAAGAATGTGGTGCCACGCTCCTAATCTTTGGCGTATTAAATAATGTTTGTACCAAAGTTTGAAATGCGACTGTTAGAACAGGTCTGTAGAACACCAGATAACTAGCTCAGCCCCATTCATACATGTCGCCTAGGTGTCTGACCACAGGGACCATCACTGATCATGAGAATGAAGGGTGCTGAGTGTCCCATATGAATGGAGTAGTATTCAAGCATTGCTTATCAACACTTGATTTGCTGTCTATAGAACTGTGTAATTTGTAAAAAGAGTAAAAGTCTGATCATTTTAAACAACTTGTTTAGCTTGTTCCTTCCCTTATACTTCAACTTTTTGCCATAATTTCTTTAGGTCTCTCATTTCAAGATTTTTATCAACAATGCCGAGAAGCATTTCTTGTCAACAGCGACTTAACCCTAAGAGCTCAGCTGACTGAATTCAGGGACCATAAGCTGATAAGAACTAAAAAGGTATGTTGAATGGCCTTGTTCAAGGGGTAGTCCAGCAAATAAATGTTTTTTTCTGCAATGGGAAAAAAAAGTTATACTTACCTACAGGTCCATTGCCCCTGGAGCTCCTGGGAATCCCCACCCCTGCCTCTTTGGAGCTCCCTGTGAGTCCCCTTCTCTGCCACTCGGAAGCTTTCCAGCAATCCCCTCCCCTTGATTTCCAGGTTCTTAGACCTGTAGGTAAGTATATCTTTTTTTTTTTTTTTACCCACCATGGCCCCATATTTGCTGGAAAACCCCTTTAAGTAAACCAGAGGAAGGGTTTTTATAATAAAATGAATTTTCTTTCAGATGGTTTTATCATGCAGCATTCTAAACCGCTGGACTATTCAGTTATTATATTTATGTCTCTCTGGTTGCCCAATACATTTACTTACATTCATACTGGCATTATGACCTACACAGTAAGCTGACATTTCCTCTTTCCTGTAGCTTTTTTGGCTGCTCTGTGTAGACTGGAACAGTCAACAAACTAGTATTGTTAGAGTGGGGGGATTTTATCACAGATTACAGCTCTAGTGTTCTGTTGGATAGGATGTTATAAAATGGATTAGCCAGGATAGTATAGTGCTTTACACTTCTATAGACTCTCTTTGCCATTCCCTGGTCTCTAAGGGCTGAACTCCATCTCTTCCTGGAAACTAATATTATTGAATTTTATGGCTATTAAAAGGTTTGTTGCACTACAAAGATTAGCTTTCACCATGTAGGGTATGTTCACACGGGGTAATTTCGGCGCACATTTCATCACGTATTTGCGTTCTAATACGGGCGAGATTACGGTAATCATAGAGAACTATGGATTATGCCTCCTCTCCCCGCTCGTACAATATGATTGTATTGTACGCGCGGGGAGATAAGTGACATGTCAATTACTTGTGGCGAAAACGCGCCCTGAGTAATGAATGTCAATGGGGCCAGCGGGCTGCCGACCCCTCTCGCATGGCGGGAGTACGCGCGTATCAGCGCGAGCTCCCGAAAGATACAATGTACTGTGGCTCGTACTGTATGCGCTGCAGTAAATCATGTGAACATAGCCGTATAGAACAGTAAATAAAGATGTTTTCCAAATAGATTGTTTTGTTTATTTTTCTTTGTTGAGGAGATAAGTGATGTTATCAACTCTGAGTGCTCTCCGGTTTCCCTAGTTAACTGACCTGCTCTGCCCTGCTCTCCTCTGCTGTTTATCTGATCTGATAGCAGGGATGACATCATCGCACAGGTCAGCGCACAGAATTGCCGGCAGCTTTAGAGCTCGATCTGATCTCACAAACAAAGAAGACTAATTACTTTTGTTTACTTTAGCTCTGAAGCTTCTCTGGACTTTAGAAAAACATAAAAAATAATGAAGCCAAAATGAATTCTATGACATTACCTTTTAATATATACTTCATGTGCGATCAGTTTTTATGCATTAAAGCAATGTGTAGAGGCCCGTCGGAGGATGGGCTAGAACAATACTTTTACTGTTTTTTTTTCTCATGGTTATTATATTTTTTCTTTAGAGTTAGTATAGGTTTGCCAACAGTAGGGTAATCTTAATAGACCCTAAATTACCTTCTGAACATAGATATATTCCCAAAAGTCTCCTGAATAGTAAGTTTTCGCTCTTTTAGCTTTCTAAACAGGCATTTCTAAACCTCTCTGTACCCCTGCTGTTCTGTCAATGACACTTTTATTTTTCCTTTTTAGTGTGAATTTCTGGGAATGTCCCATTAATTCAAATTAATCTTGCAGAAATCAATGCTGATGATGCCCAAACAATCCCATTCAGATAAATAAGGCTAATTTAAAGTTAATTTATTACCACATTTAACCCTACCTGAAGAGTCAAAGGGGAGACCTCAGAAGTACGTGTAGAATTCTAGGGTTATTCGGCTATGGTATGGTGTTTTACCTCCTCATATATTATCTTCTAAACTGATCTAAAACCAACATAGCTTTTGGAGACTATGATAACCCATTGGCTGTTCTGTTACAAGTGATATGCCTGGGCCAGATAAGGAATCTTCAAGATGCTGTTGTGGATGTTACTGTTCAAATTACCACAGTAGAAAATAGACCACCTATCTCTAGAAAAACTTGAAACATTGATTGCCTATATTGTAATTTTAGTATAAGGGATAAGGGTACATACACTTATGGCAGATGAACAAGTTGGCATGCAGTTGTACCATGCATTAGCACAGTTGTGCAGTTTAAACTGCAAAAACCTTAAAACCATTCCGACTAGCATAATGTGTTTGGCCTCCTCGTGGTTGGTTTGCGTGTCCATGACTTTAAAAAAAAAAAAAAAAGAAGAAGTTCTAATCAATTGTATTTCTTTCTCAAAAAATTACAAACTGGAAATAAATGCTGTTGCTTTATTACTAACAGGGTCCAGATGGTGTGGAATATTTGATTATCCCACTTGATTTAGGAACCTTAACAGATTTTCTGGACATGGAAGACAAAGAAGGATAAGAACTGAGCCATGATTACAAGAGCAGCAAGTGTGGACTTTGAACAGTGTATCTAGAGACCATTGACGAGGCCCTCAAGCAGAGGAGAGTAACACAATAGGAGAACTGGATGCTCCAGTACTCATCTTTTTTTTACCATCTTGAAAGATGTGCGTTGCAAAAACCTCACATTTGCCATTTGCTGCTGTGCGGCAAACCGTTAACATTGATATTATCAGCATGTTATAATGCAGTTGTCACATATCAGGGATCAGTTTTTTAAACTGAAGCAATGGGAAAGTGGAATCGTCTGTAGCAATCAAGGTTGCTGCTTTAATCTTCCAGCTTTGGGATATTAAGTGGAATTTGGTTGACATGAGTTAATGATCCACTTTGCCTGGCACTTGATAAATATTCCCTATCACACTTTTCATGTACTATAAATACAGGTGTAATATCCTTTATTACATGGTGTTCAAGTTTATTTTTGCATTGTTTCATGAATGTGGAATAGAATAAATAACTTATGTAGTGAAAAAACACCTTCTTGTGTCTGACTATATTATATGGCTGTATGTGGTGTAGTTTCCTTACAATTTTAAATGCAGCTCTGCATGTCTAAGGTCTACAAAACATGTTTAAGACCTGCTAAAGGTGCTTCTCAATAAATTTGGTATATCAGCCAAAAGTTTTTTGTTTTTTTTCAGTAATTCAATTCAAAAACTGAAACTCCTAAATTATATAGAGTCATTACAAACAGAGTGAACTTTTTCAAGTGTTTGTTAATCTTGATGATTATGGCTTACCCATGGAAAACCCAAAAGTCAGTATGTCAGAAAATCAGAATCTCAGACCAACTGTAACAAATGTGTGGAACACCGAAATGTGGTCCACCTGACAAAGATGTACCGTACATGCACTCAAGACTTGGTTGGGGCTCCTTTTGCATGAAGGACTGCATTAATGTGGCGTGGCGGCGATTAGCCGGTGGCATTGCAAAGGTGTTATGGAAGCCCCGGTTGCAGTGATAGCAGCCTTCAGCTCTGTCTGCATTGTTGGGTCTGGTGTCTCTCATCTTACTCTTCACAATACCCCATAGATTCTCTATGGGGTTAAGGTCTGGCGAGTTTGCTGGCCAATCAAGCACAGTGATACTGTGGTTATTAAACCAGTTATTGGTACCTTTGGCAGTGTGGACAGTTTCCAAGTCCTGCTAGAAAATGAAAATTCCATCTCCAAAAAGCTTGTCGGCAGAGGGAAGTATGAAGTGCTCTAAAATTTCCTGTTAGACGGCTGCACTGACTTTGGTCTTGATAAAACACAATGGACATACACCAGCAGATGACATGGCTCCCCAAACCATCACTGATTGTGGAAAATTCACACTAGACCTCAAGCAGCATGGATTGTGTGTCTCTCCACTCTTCCATCAGACTCTGAGACCTTGATTTCCAAATGAAATGCAAAATTTACTTTCATCAGAAAACAACACTTTGGACCACTGAGCAACAGTCCAGTTCTTTTTCTCCTTGGCCCAGGTAAGCCGCTTCTGGCGTTGTCTATTGGTCATGAGTGGCTTGACACAGGGAATGCGACACTTGTAGCCCATGTCCTAGATACGTCTGTGTGTGGTGGCTCTTGAAGCACTGACTCCAGCAGCTTTTCACTTCTTGTGAATCCCCCAAAATTTTTGAATGGCCTTTTATTAACAATCCTATCAAGGCTGTGGTTATCCCGGTTGCTTGTGCACCTTTTTCTACCACACTTTTTCCTTCCACTCAACTTTCTATTAATATGCTTTCATACAGCACTCTGTAAACAGCCAGCTTCTTTAGCAATGACATTTTGTGGCTTACCCTCCTTGTGGAATGTGTCAATGATTGCCTTTTGGACATCTGTCTTCCCCATGATTGTGTCGCCTGCTGAACCAGACTAAGGGAACTTTTAAAACACTTAAAAAGCCTTTGCAGGTGTTTTGGGTTAATTCCAATTTTCTGAGGTAATGACTTTTGGGTTTTCCTTGGCTGTAAGCATAATCATCAAGATTAACGTAAAGAAACACACTTGAAGTTCACTCTGTTTGTAATGACTCTATATGAGTTTCACTTTTTGAATTGAATTACTGAAAAAAATAACTTGGCTGATATTCTAAATTTATTGAGAAGCACCTGTATTAACTTCTACACAGAGCCAGAAACTGATCTATTTTGGACATGTGATGATGGTAAGTTCTCTAGAAAAGGAGATGCCACTCAGGATTGTAAAAGGAAACCTGCTCATGTCCCTTCCTGTCACATATAGACCACCGCTGATACCCTCTCCTTTGTCACATATAGACTACTTGTACATCCCCCTCCTCTGTCACATATAGACCATTGCTCACGTGCTGATCATATTTCTTGTAAACACTGCTGCTGTGGCTCTTTTACTGATTTCCATACTCCTGTCCTCACAGACCCTCCCTCCCCCCAATGCTTTCCTTTATTACATACAGGGCTCCTCCGTAGTGTTATGCAGTGTAGTGTCATTAAACCTATAGGTCCTATGGTGACCTTATCGTTACCTACATTTTCCTTTTCTGTTGTACACGCAAGTTAGAATGTTAAAACACTTTTTTATAAAAAAATTTACTAAATAATTTTTTTCCCTGATAAATTAAGCTTTAAATTAATTTTATTTTTTTTTCAGGGGGGCGCTAAAATGTTTAAATTTTCCGTCCCTAGACTTTTTAAAAGGGGATAAAGTTTGGCGGGGAGGGTTAAAATTTGCAAATTTGGGGTTGGGGTTTAAAGTTTTTAAAAAACCCCCTTCCCCCACAATGGAAAGTAAAGGGGTACCCCTAGCGGGAAATGACCCCTTTCCCAAAAAATTTGGGCGTATGCATACCCCTTTGGGGATCGCACGGGGTTGCGGGCAAGCCGGCGCACATCGCGACATGGAAAAACCCGCGGGAAAAATTTCCGCTTGGGTTCATGCTGCTTCACCCCCCGGCCGGGGGGGTGAGTTCCGGCCGGGGGGTGATTAAAAGCTTCAAATTTCCGCAGCCCCCTTTATGGCTGCCAATTTAAAGAAAGGGGCAGGCAGCAGGAGTAGCTCCTGCGGGGTTTCCGAACCGGGGGCAGCAAAACGGGCGCCCGATGGGCCCCTAGCTTTGGGCTCTAAAGGAAACCCCCCGGGTTTTTCCGAAAAACAAATTTTGGGTTTTTCTGGGTGGGCTCCCCCCATGCCCACAATGATTGTGGGCCCTGGTGCCCGTATTCCCCTTTTGGGGGACCTGTGGGAAACCCTTAAAAGCTGGCACAGGGCTCCTAATTTAAAAAGCAAACAAGATTTCTATTCCCCATTTGGGGGTTTTGGGTTTACAAATCCGCCCTGGGGAAAAAATAAAAAAAAAAAGTGAAAAGTAAAAAAACAAAAACAAAAAAAAAATTAAAAACACGTAAACTCCCTTTTCCCCCCCTTTTCCCAAAGCCCAAACCCCCCCCAAAAAAAAAAAAAAAAAAGTAAACCCCAAAAATTTGGTTTTTCCCCCCGGTGCATAACGACCCACCCCAAAAAAATCCCGTCACGATAAAATTTAAACCCCTACGGGGAACCCCCCCCCGTAAAAAAAAAAGTGTCACATAAAATTGGGGATTTTTGTAAATTTCCCGCCAAACAAAATAAAATGGGAAAAAAAGCGATCAAAAACTCATAAAAACCAAATTTTAAACCCAAATTAAAAAATTTAAAATTTATCCCGCAAAAAAAAAGCCTTAAAAAGCTCCGTAAAACGGGAAAAAAAAAAAATAATGGCTCCGAAAACAGCCCATGCCAAAAAATATTAATTTTTAAAAATAAAACCAATTTTTTTTTTTTTTTTTTTTTAAAAAGTGGGGTTTAAAATTTAAAAAAAAATAAAATAAAATAGGGTTAAACGCCGAAATCGTATCGCCCAAAATAAACCCAACCTTTCTTTTAAACTGCACGGAGGCCTGTTAAAAAAAAAAAATAAAAAAACATTTCTAGGAAATTTCAGTATTTTTTTTTCACCCTGAAATTCCAAAAAAAGGGTTTTTTAAAAAGATCAAAAAATCCCTTTTCCCCCCCAAAAAAGATACCCAAAAAAAACGGCATCTCATCCCCAAAAAACAAGCCCCACACAGCTCCTTTCACAGAAAAATAAAAAAAGTTAGGCTCTCCCCGACTATGCAAAAAAAGGGAAAAAAGTGTTTTCCCCCTTTTTTAAATAAAATTTATTTTATTGGGTAAAAGCAGGGAAAACAAAAAAAAAAAATATAAATTTTTTGGGGTATCGCTGAATCGTAAAGCGACCTCGAGTAATAAATAGTATGTCAGTTATACTGGGACGGTGACCTCTGTTAAAAAATAAAAAACACAAACCCGGGAAAGCTGTTTTTTTTTGTTTTAAAAAAGCCTCACAAAAACCTTAAAAAAAGTGATCCCAAAACGGGATATGCCCCCATAAAGTAAAATAAAAAACGGGCCAAATCATCCCAAAAAAAAAGCCCTAATCAGCTCCGTAAATAGAAAAATGAAAACGGGTTTTGGCTTAAACAGAACAAAGGAAAAAAACATAAAAAACGAATTTTTTAAAAGACCTATTTCCCCAAAAATTTTGTAAAAAAATAAAACATAAAAATATATAAAACTATATCAAATTTCATGGGGCCTTTTACCCTAGCCCCTTTCTAAACAGGGGGAAACCCTGCTGGGAGGGGGCTCTTAGCGGGCCTTAAAACTTCAAAACGTGGGAAAAACCTTCCAATGCCCCCTAAAAGAAGGGCCAAAAAAAAGGGCCAGGGCTGCAAACCCGGCACCCCGGGGCAAAAAGGTTTTTCCCAAACAGAAACCTTCTTTAGGGCCCCCCCTTGGACCCGGGAGGAAAAAACTTGGGGCCTGGGGGACTGCACCCGGCGGGGGGCCCCCTTTCCCCGCCAAGACGCGCACGGGGCCCCCCCGACTTGGGAGGGGGAAAAAAGGCAAAGCAACACCCAGGAGAAAACCCACCGGGGCAAGCTCGCGAAGGGGGTGAGGCCCCCCCAAAGGGAGACCCCGCGACTGGGTGAAACCCCTGCGGCCTTCTGTCAACCCCCCGGGGGGACGCGGTGAAAACCACAGGGGGCCATCTTTTCCCCCCGGGAAAACGCACCCAGCCACGAGATGCCAGGGGGGAAAGGCTGGGGGGCGGGCCCCCCCAAACCCCGACGGAGACGGATGGGCGAGGAAAGGGGCGAGCGTCCGCCCAAGACACCCGCCGCAGGCCCCCTTTGGCCAAACCGCTGTGGGAAAACGGGCCACCCTTTTGAGCCACTACGGTGGCCCCGTGGCGCCAAATTTTTCCCCCTCCCGATCGGAGCGACTCCCCCCTGTTTTTTTGATTGCGGGGAGAGTTTCCCGGGCGGGGCCCCCCGGAACCCCCACAGCTTTCCTTTTCCCCCCCGGGCCCGGGGGCAGAGGGGGCCGGGGTTCCCACCAGCCCCTAAGTGCTTGAAGCTGAAACCCGGGGGGAAGGCTCGCAAGGGGGATACTGCACTAGGGGAAGGAAGTGAGCACAGGGTGGCGGGCTCGCCTCCATTAAGGAGACTTCCATCACCTCAAACCCAGGAGGGGGCACGGGGGGGTGGGGGGCCCCCCCGGGGAGGACCCCGCGGCCCACCCTGTTTTTGGTGACCAACCCCCGGGAAATGGCGCCTGAGGGGAGGACCCAAAAACCACTCCTGGGCATAACCCCTCCCTAGCCGCACTGCAGCACAGAGTCTATGCTGCCTTAGGAGAGAGGCCATCTGAGGGCTCACCAAAACACACTACATGCCCCGATTTCCCCCCACACCCCGCCCCAGGGGACGGTCCCAGACCCACTTTAGGACTCTTTTTCTGATGCGGGTCCCAGGCTTTTGGGCACGGCAAAATGCCCCCCAACAGCCCTCGGGAGTGGCGCACCCAAACCCGATCCCGGGGGCCCCCGGGGAATCTGGGAATAAAGGCAGCCCCCCCCCCTGTGCAGCTACACCCCTTTTTGGAATGAAACTTTAGCGATGGGCCTCTGATATCCAAAAAGTAGAGCCTATCAATCCTTAGGGATCACCCGGAGCTAAAGGCGCTCTTAACACTTTTACCTACTAAGGATGACTTGTCAATATGGCAGCTGATATCAAACAAAGGTGGCGCCGAGAGCTGGGGGAGGTCAAAAATTATGTGCCCGCGCTCCAGTCCAGAGTGGAGTCACTTGAATCGTCCACTCCTCCGTTCAGACATTTATACTGGACTTGCAAACGGCACTTAAGTCACAACAAACCCGCCATCAGCCATTAGTAGATCAATTTGATGATTTGGAAAATAGAAACAGGAGGAATAACATAAGGATTAGGGGGCTCCCAGAGTCTATCAAGCCACAGGAGTTAACCCAGTCACTGCGTAAACTCTTCAATATGCTGTTGGGAAAAGCCCCTGACTCGCATGTTGAGATTGACAGAGCGCATAGGGCTCTCCGTCCCATGAGTTCAGTCCCTAGCAAGCCGAGGGATGTAATCTGTAGGCTTCACTACTATGCCATGAAGGAGGATATAATGAGGAGGGCGCGACTAGCCCCACATATCCTTTTTGAAGGGACCAAACTAGCCTTATTCCCTGACTTATCTAGGTGTACACTTAGGCTCCGCTCGGCATTGAAGCCTCTTTTATCCCTCCTGCAAAACAGGCGAATTGCATATAGGTGGGGATTCCCATTTGCCCTTCATGTCAGGACGGAGGAGGGCACGGTGTCTTTCAGAATCCCGGCGGACTTACCGATATTCCCCTGAAGCTGCCTAGGGTTGCCATCCCCGATTGGGACGCTGCTGCGTCCAATGCCCCTCCGCGGCTGCCGGCAGCCCCTCCCGCACCTCCTACACGGAGGACCGGGCTATTGGGACCCCCAAAGGAACAGAGACTATCGAGATCGCAGAGACTGGTCTCACGCATAGAAAGGGTAGAGGGGGTGGTGAGGCACGGTGCTCTGCATAACACGCAATGATAACCCGGCATCTTATTTGGTGGACCTGCCCAGTGCCACGATTCCCATGTATAGTTGGCCCAGCTGCCATCTATGTTGCTGTTCCCCCGATGCCTGCTCAGGAAAGTCAGATTTACAACTCTTGTTAGCAGTCGGATGTCTCTTGTTGCCAGTCGGTAATGTCTGATCTGTTCAGACTCCGGACTGGGCACGACAAGAGACCTCCTAACAGTTTTTGTGTATTGTTCCACTCTTTGATGCAATGTCCTAAATTGCAAAGTTTCTGTAATATGATAGGCCCCATGGTTGACCTGTCTCTACCCAGCGAGTTGATTGTGTCATTCTCTGATACCCTACCTTAATTCAACAGGGCTCCCTGTCCTCCCCCCGATAGGTGCTCTACGAACACTGTGTGTTTGTATTAAGCAGTTAGTGATTCTGCGAAATTTAGTTATTTCTGCTGGCCTGTATTCCAGTACTCAGGCTTATACTCTGCGTGTACTCTCTAATTTTTACATTTAGTGTTTTATTTTATTTTTTTATTTACCTTTCTGGTTCAGACGCGGCTGATTGGATAGTTTTTTTTCACTCGTGACTTTGATTGCTCAGTACTTTCTGGTAGCATGGCGACATTTAAGATTTCTTCCCTAAATGTCAAGGGGTTTAATATCCCAGAAAGGAGATCTCAGATCTTGTATAGCATGCATAGGCAGAATACCCGTATACGCTGTGTCCAGGAGACTCACCTACTAGTGGGTCACCTGGAATCCTTCCAAAATAAATACTTCCCCCTCTGGTGCTGCAGTAGCAACCCGGACCAGAAAACTAAAGGAGTTGCTATCTTCTTTCACAAAGATCTCCCGGTTCAGATCCTAGACACTAAAAAAGATATAGATGCCAGGTATCTCTTTGCTAACTGCGACATTGGGGGTCCATCTATACAATAGCAACCATCTATGCTCCTAATCAGGGGCAGCTCGCCTTTATGCAAAGAGTGTTAGACGAGCTAAATGAATTTGCGCTGGGGAAAATTGTCCTATGTGGGGACTTTAATATTGCCATGCAGCCATGTATGGACACCTCGATGGGGCGCTCCTCGGTCTCGCACCATAGACTAAATAGGATTCGGAGACTCTTGCACGATATGCAGCTCTGTGATATTTGGAGACTCATCCACCCAAGCGGGCGGGACTACACGTTCTACTCGTACCCTCATGGAGGATATAGTAGAATAGATTACGTGTTCCTCCAACACACACTACTACCCGAGGCGCAAAATCCGAGCATCGGTAACATATTACTCTTGGATCATGCACCGGTTTCATGTGAATTGAGTATCCCACGCGCTTTGCCCAAGCCATTTAATTGGAGACTCAATGAGTCGTTACTCCACGACTCGGTCTGTGTTGCTGACCTATCTCAGACTATCAAATTATTTACCAGCGTTCACTCTTCAGACCCATCCTCACCCCAAGTAAAGTGGGAATAATTAAAATGTGTCATTCGAGGTGTGCTGATAAAACATGGGGCCCGATTAAAACGAGAAGCGGCATCTAAACTTAAAAAAACTGCTGGCCAGACTGGCAGAGCTTGAGAGTTTGCATAAGGCGACGCTGTCTGACTCTGACCTGCGAGACCTTTTGCAGACAAAACAAGATATCCTGCAACTGCTGGACAAAAAGACGGCCAGGTTTCGGCAGATTTGCGCGGGGAAATACTATGCTTGGAGTAATAATCCAGGTAGGATGTTGGCCAGGTCCCTCCGAGACAAAAGAGCCGCTCTCTTTGTACCCTCGATTAAAACCAAGGCAGGCAAATCAACAATCTACACGGGGGAGATCTAAGACGAATTCCATGAATACTACCGGGAGCTTTACAATCTCCCTTTGCCAGACCCGGGATACCGACCCTGTGCGTGGAAACCTGAGGGCCTTTATGGAACAGGCGCCTGTGCCTGATTTGGATAGGGAGCGACTGGAGGCGCTTGAGGCTCCCTTTTCGGGGCAGGAGCTTGGGCAGGCCATTTCCTCTCTACCGTCTGGAAAGAGCCCAGGCCCCGATGGCTGTACAGCCAAATTTTATAAGGTTTTTAAGAAAGAGCTGATGGACGCCCTTCTGTCCTCCTTTAACTCGGTCTCAGCCACCCAACCCTTTCCCCTCTCATTCACGCAGGCTCACATTACGGTGATCCCAAAGCCCGGAAAAGACCCCATGTTATGTTCCAGCTACAGGCCCATCTCGCTACTAAACACAGATGCCAAGTTATACGCCAAGCTCATTGCCGCCAGACTTAACACCATCTTGGCAGATCTTATACACACGGACCAGGTCGGTTTTGTGCCTGGAAGGGAGGCAAGAGATAACACTCTGAAGACTCTCTCCCTAATTGATTATGCACAGAAAGCCCAGTGCCCCTTATGCTGCTGTCTAGAGACGCTGAAAAGGCGCTGGACAGAGTAGATTGGAACTTTATGAAATCTGCCTTGTCAAACGCGGGGGTTGGTCCGGTGATGCTGCAGCGAATCATGGCATTGTATAGGAACCCATCGGCGCAAGTCAGGGTCAATGGGTTCTTATCTAGACCCTTTGATATCCGCAATGGGACGAGACAGGGATGCCCTTTGTCCCCTATAATGTATGTGCTGGTAATGGAGTGGATCGGGAGATCAGGGGTCTGCAGATTGGAGACAAGCAATACAAATGCGCGGCTTTTGCCGATGACCTTCTGCTCTATATCACACGGCAGGAAACCTCCCTGCCCACTCTGATGGATCTATTGGATAGATTTAGTCGGGTAAGCAATTTTAAGGTAAATTGGTCTAAGAGTGTAGCATTGAATGTTACTCTGGACCGGAGGGACCTACAGATGCTGCAGAACAGATTTACATTTAAATGGGTGATGGACCACTTTACGTACCTAGGCGTTCAGATTCCGAAGAATCTGGATAATCTCTTTCACCGAAACTTTGCCTCCCTTATCCAAACTATCAAGGCAGATTTAAGTAAATGGGATCGGAAGGAATTCTCATGGACGGGTCGAATCAATATTATTAAAATGAACGTCCTCCCTAGGCTCCTATATCTGCTCCAAACCCTCCCAGTGGCTCTTCCTAATGGCTTCTTTAGAGATCTAAACAGATGTTTTGGTAAGTTTGTCTGGGGTGGTGCGAGGCCGAGGATTGCCAGAAGCATTCTAATCAGGCATAAGAAGGATGGAGGGCTGGCCCTCCCTGACATGAAGTCATACTATGTAGCAACGATTGCTGCTAGAGTACTGGATTGGTTCCACGCTAGGTCTTCAAAGTCATGGGTGGCTATCATTCTTGCCGTGGCTCCTGCCTCGTCTTAGGGACTTCGGATTATCTCGCCTACCCCTGATCTCTCGGGTCACCATATCAGTCTTTAGAAAATATGGAGTGCAGTATAAACTGTATCCCCCCGGGGTATTAATTAGTCCGAATTAGGGGCAACCCTGAACTGCAGATCTCGGCTCCCTGTCTTCTATATCAAGATGGCATAGAGAAGCGCCCCCAAGTAATAGGCAGTTTTACCAGAAATGCTGTGTTCAAGTCATATAATGAGGGCGTGGCGGCACAGAACCAAACTCCGAATGTGTGGCTGCAATACATGCAACTTAAGCATTACTTTGACACCAATAGACTCTGGTTTGGGCTGGCCAGAAACCCCTCCGATTTTGAGACCCTGTGCATGCAGCAACATACCCCAAAACACGCAATCTCAGGGATATACAATTTGCTCTTAGGTACCATATCACGTGATAGGCCTGTATTTAGAGATAGCTGGGAGAAAGAACTAGGCAGCACATTAACTGATGAGGATTGGACTAGAGCATACACCCTGGTGCACAGGGCCTCAATTTCTTGTCGCATACAGGAACTTAACTATAAAATTCTTTCAAGATGGTACCGAGTCCTCACCCTACTACACACACTATATCCCACAGTCCCTGCCACATGCTGGAGATGCGGGAAAGAGCCAGGAAGTATGATGCATATCTGGTGGGAATGTTCAGACTTGCAGCCGGTCTGGCACCAGGAAATTGTGGTGATTGAGAAAATCACGGGTATACGAGTGCTAAATGACCCACGGGCTCTCCTTCTCTCCATGTTACCTGTACCAATGAGAACCTTGAAAGGGGTTCTGGCAGCAGCTAGCATCTTAATCCCCAGGAAATGGAGGACCACCCAGACACCATCCCTAACAGAATGGTTTAAAGAAATCTTTCACTTACACAGAATGGAGGAGCAGAGGTCGGAGAGTGAGAATTCTCTAGACCGGTTTTATAGGATATGGAACAACTGGACGGCCTTTGTAGGATCACCTGAGTACCAATCTGCAGGTTGATGCCAGGCATATCGGCTCCGACTCGGACCCCCTTGCCTGTTTGTACTCTCCCCTTCACCAGACTGAGCTATTTAGGAGTGAGTCTCTTGAGTGATGGAATGTCGGCCTGATGTCACCCAGATAGTGTCGAACCCTCAGCCGCATCTGAAAAAGTTCTGAAAAAGTTTAGAAGTTATATTAATTTTCATAGGATGTTTATTTCCTTCCCGCTCAGAGGCTATCTTCTGTTTACTGATTTGATAATAGGAGACTTTCATGTCCCAGTATACATGTAACCTTCAGCTCTCCCGCGGGATCACGAGTAGAGGACTTGAAAGTGGTTCGGCTGGAGAGAGGTTGGAGCAATTTAGATTCAGCCAGGAAGACACGCTGTTAAAAGATTGCAATTCTTGCTGTTCTTCCTTGTTAATACCCCGTCTAACAATATGGAAAGAAGTTTGAAGTTTTCAAGTTGTTATATGAATATGATTGTTATTTTGCATATTTTGTGATACCTGACTTTTTTTCAATAAAGCTCATTGAAACAGAAAAAAAAAAATCTATATAATTGCAATTTTACCGTCCCCCATAGTAAAGATATCCTGTCATTTATACTGCACGGCGAACGCTGTAAAATTGAAGCCCAAAAAACAATGGCGGAATTGCGTTTTCCCCTCATTTTCATAGCCCAATGCAAAAAACAACAACTTTGGAACACCTGTGCACCCAAAATGTACAATACACCCCTAGATGAGATCCATGACGCGTGCTGAATCCAAAATGGGGTTACTTCTGGAAGGTTTCACCTGTTCTGGTACTTTGGGGGCTTTGTAAATGCGACATGGCCCCACCAAAATCTGCGTTCCAAAAGCCAAATAGCGTTCCCTCCCTTGTACCCCTTGCCATGCACCCAAACAGCAGTTTACACCCACATGTAGGCTATTGCCGAACTTGGAAGAAATTGCGTAACAAGGTTTTGGGTGCTTTTTTTTACCAGGATGCCTTGTAAAAATTAAAAAATTTTAGCTAAAATTGCAGATTATTGGAAAAAAATTTTTTTTTCCATTTTCACAGCCTAACACTAAAACATTTTGTGACACACCTGTGGGGTCGATATGCTCACCACTCCGCTGTATATATTTATTAAGGGGTGTAGTTTCCAATTTGGGGTATTTTTAGGGGAGTTTATTAATTTTTAGCACCTTAGGGTGTCCGCAAAACTGAAATGGCCCCTAAATAAAATCATAATGAAAATGAGACCCCAGAGTCCAGTAGGTGCTCCTCCTATTCTGGGGCTTGTAGTTGAGCCAAATAATGCACTAGGGCCACATATGGGATATCTCTGAAAATGGTAGAATCTGGGGAATCAATATTAAGTTGCATATCTCTGATCACATTTACCGTATTCTTGTGAATAATGTATAAAAATTTAAAATCTGCTAAAAAAGTGAAATGTTGAAATTTCACTTTCACTATGCTTTAATTCCTGTGAAACACCTAATGGGTTAATAAACTTCCTAAATGCGGTTTTGAATACTTTAAGGGGTGTAGTTTCTTAGATGAGGTCATTTATGGGGGTATCTAACATACAGGTCAATCAAAGTCACGTTAGAACTGGACTGGTCCCTAAAAAATGTATATTGCAAATTTTCTTGAAAATTTGAAAATTACTACTAAATTTCTAAGCCCCCTAATGTCGTTAAAAAAAAAAAAGACATTTAAAAAAATGATGCCAAACTACAGCAGACATATGGTAGATGCTAGTTATAAACTATTTTGAGTGGAATAACTATCTGTCTTACACACAGAAATTTTTTACGTTTAAAATTGATTTTTTAAAATATTTTTCACAAATAAACAAGCATTTTTTAGACCAAAATTTCTTACTATCTTAAAGCACAATGTGTCACGAGAAAACAGTCTCTGAATCACATGGATAGGTTAAAGTGTCAAAAAGTTATTCTCACATAAAGTGACACATGACAGATTTAAAAAATGGAGCTCTCTCAGAGAGGTCAAAACTGGCTCCGGCGTTAAGGGGTTAAAAAAAATATTTTATTTTGTATGTTTTTTTAATACTTTGTTTTACATATTTCACACCTCTTATAAGGTCACAAAAAGACCTTTAAGGGACAGTTTTACATAGGTTATTCTTCTGTTCCTGATTTCCTCTGGAACTGTAGCTTATTTTAGTTACAGAAGAAAACAACGCCTTGTTCTTACTACAGAGCTGATCTGACCCAGCATCCACTACAAGCTACAACTACAAAGCCCCAGCATCCACATAACCACCAGTTCCAGTAAGCCAGGAGGCTTCAAGCTAGTCCTTATATCTGTTCAAAAAAATAAAGGGAACACGACTTCCGGCGCCGTGATGGAGTGAGCGGAGAGACTGAGCTCCCGCATACCCACTCCGAAGACCCGACATCCACACACGACTGAGACACCAGCCGCGACAGAAAGTGAGCGGAGGCACCGGCGCATGTCAAGCGCATCTGAGGGGCTCTGTCAGAGCCGAGACGGGCAGAAACCGGGCAGCGCAGTGAACAGGCGGTGCGCCCGTGAAGCACAGGCGGTGGTGAGAGCGGGACGCAGCACCCAGACCACAGGCAAGCAGGCATCCGAGTGACCCCTGTATGATCTGCCCTGTTCCACAGTGACAACTGGGAGAGAGCTGGGGGAGAAGAACACCCCGGGGGACACCAGCGCCATAAAGAGCAGCGGCAGGTGGATACCTGGCTGGGCGGTTGTTTTGGCGCCATTATCTCCACTGCAGCGACCATTTTCTTTTAATACCCCTGAGCCTGCTCAGTTGTAACTGAATACACTTGCTGAGGAGTCAGTGACATTCCCTGCAGCTTTCCAGCCGTACAAAATATAAAACGCAATCCCTTATATAGCAGACCTCTTCCACAGCAGGCTCTCCTTAATAGAAGACTGCTTCATATCAAGAGTTTGAGCTCTCAAGCTGTATAGGTGGTGTTTGAGCGTCACCTGCTGACCAAAGAGACAGCTGCAGGGGGAAAGGGAAAAAAAAAAAAAAAAAAAACCTCTTTACACTGTCAGTGAATGAACAACCAAACCGACTAAAGGTGGCCCAAGTTTATTTTTCTCAGTGACTTTAAAGCTGATCCTCTAACTCCCATAGATAAATATTTCCAGAAAATGGAAAAGATAAACAAGACAAAAGGATTAAATAAAAAGGGAAACTAAGTGGATCCCGGCCCTACTACAGATCTGTCTTCAACGCCATGCTCGTCTTCCCCCAAACAGTTAGACCACTCACTGCAGGGTGATGACACGCTTGAGCTAGAGGACATTCAAGAAGATCGGTCCCTGGAGAGAAAATTGATGGCGGTGGAAGTGGCTCGAGAGCTCGCTCCAAACATCCAAGAAACATTGACCACTCTAATCTCATCAACACTCCAGCAACTTCGAGCCGAATTCCAACTACACACTGAACGAATGGATTCTGTGGAGCTCAGAATCCAAAATTTAGAAGACAAGGCTGATAAACACCACTCTAAACTTCAGGATCTTCTGGAAGAAAATAAAAGGCTCTGGAGCAAGGTCGACGATCTTGAAAACCGCTCCAGGCGGAACAATCTCAGGGTGATGGGCCTCCCCGAAACTATTCCGTCAAAAGACTTGATTAAAACAGAAAACAGAACTGCCTGAGGCACTGAATCTACCACAACCCTGCAGGGTCGAACGTGCCCATAGGGTAGGCCCAGATAGGTGCAGCTACATGAACGATGATCCAAAGATGCCGCAGGCATTACAAGAGAGACCTAGGTAAGTGATCATGAAATACTTAAACTTCGCCAAAAAAGCAGCAATTTTAAGGGCCTTCAAAAGCCGTCGAACCCCATTACTACTTAGAGGGTCAAAGATCCTAGTTTTTGAGGACTACTCAGCAGAAGTAGTTAAAAAGCGAAGAGCTTTCTCTAACATCTGCACAGATTTATTCCATAAAAAGGAAAAATTTGCTCTCCTGTATCCGGCAATTCTGAAAAATTTACCATCGAAATGGATATGTGTCCACCTTCCACAGTTCAGAAGATGCAAAGGCTATCCTACGCTCCTGGGATGACCGGAAACTTGCCCAGGGAGCTTCTCCGAAAAGAAGAACCACCCAGGACTCTCAGTCACCGCGCCCTCTGAAAGAAAGCGAGGGGTTACCAGGGGAGAAGGAACGTACCTCGCCATCAACACAGCGACGAAGATCATCCTCAGCAATGGACACCTGAGAATCAATAATAAGAAGAAGAACCTTTTGCTTATAAGCAGTTGGACGCTGGTGCTGTCATAGCACTGGGAGACATTACAGGGACATTGCCGTATCCTTTGGTACAATATGCTTATATTGGCTAAGTCTCTCACCTAAACAATGGTTCATATAGGGTTAGAGTTTAGTGCGCATACTAGCCTATCTCAGGTAATGGCTGGACTGTGGTTGCGCTCCAGGTATATTGCCAAGAGATACGCTCTGTGGATTTCCCCGGGGGGGAGGGGGGGCGGGGGAAAAAAATTTGGGAGGTACTCCAAAACAGAAAAAAGTGAAGTCCTATCCCCAATACACACTTGGGGGCGGAGCTAGTCCTTTTAAAAGGGTGATGATAGGGTCCTTAAAAAGTTGTATCTTTTGGAAGGGGCGAAAACTTTCCCCTTTGGGGTTTACTTTTGTTTTTGCTATATTTTTTGTTTGTGTTTTTTTTAAGACCCATTTCCCTTTCCCCATGGGGGATGGCCCCCCAAACCGATGGGTGACTTATGTAAGTAAAAAAATTTTCCCCCACAAATATTTAAAAGGGGAACGTAAAGGGGTTTACAGCCCTTCCTTTAAAAAGATTTTTAAATGGGGTTTCCCTTTCCCTGAAGCGCTTGAAAGCTGACGTAGCATTTTTGCAGGAGACTCATTTGGAGGCAGGGGGTTTTTTCCCGGATGAAACGACTAGGGGTTTGGGGGAGGTGATTGGTTCTCCGGAGTTAAGGGGGAAGGGCCGGGGATTTTTCTAATATTGTTGCATAAAAATTTCCCGGTCATATTATAAAAACCCCAAACGGGGGACCGGAGGGGAGATGGGTACAATTACTTTTACCAGGGGCACAAAAGGACATGTCCATCTTTTAACTTCTAGGGGCCCAATTCAGGAGGGGTCAGCTTTTTTTGGATCTCGGAGCGAGGGCCCAAAGGGAGGGGAAACCGAAAACAAGGTTTTTGGGGGGGACCTGAACACGGTACTATTTTAAAAAGGGAAGTCGGGAAATACAGGGGAGGGGTTAAATAACCTGAACGGGGCAAGAGAAATTCCGGGAAAACATTTTAGGGGAAAGCAGGTTTTGGGTTTAGCCCCTTTGGGAGAATTGCTACACCAGGGGATAGGGAATTAAAACGCACTTTTCAACCCCACCAGCATGGCACGAATTGATAAATTCTCCTCCCAGCTAGGTTTCAAACCACGAATAGAACAAGAAACGTTTAAATGATTTGAAAAATTTCAGATCAGGGCACCTGTTTTTTGGTTTACAAGACCAGATTCCCAGGGGTAGGGGAGTATTCTGGCGTTTCTCGGGTTTTTTTGGGCTCACGAAAAAATTTAAAAACACCCCCTTGGGGGCGGTGGCTAGAATACTCCCCCGGCAATAGAGACTCAGTTTCCCCCAAAAAACTAATTTTTGGGACGCAAGTAAGGGGGGTAAATTGGGGGGAGACTGATTTCTTTTTATATCTGGACTTAGAGGGAAAAATTTAAACCGAAAAAATTAAAAAAATTTTTTAGCGACCCCCAACGCGCGTTTACTGGGCCCTTTTCTGGAAAAAACCGTGGGCAGGAAAAAAGGCCAAGGGGAAAAGAGACAAAACACCCCTATGACCCTTTTGGTTTACAGAAAGGGGGGGCCCATTTAAAAAATCCGGGACGGAGGGGGAAATTTAAATTTAAACTTTGGTAATAAGGCGGGGCCCCTGCGGCCCCGGGTTTAAGCAAAGGGGGGGGAAAAGTCCCCCGGGCCCAGCATTCGGGCATTGAGAGATACGGGGGGAGTTGTACAAAATTTTGGGGTAGGGAAAATTTAAGGCCAACTTAGAAAAAATTTTACCAAACGTTGTTACCGACAAAAAATTTTGAAGGGAAGTTCAGTCACGAGCAAAAGGAATCGGACGATCTGGGGGGCCCCCCTTTATCTCAGGAAGGGGTTAAAAAAGGGCAATCTGGGGATTCGGCCCGGCAAGGCCCCGGGGCCGGAGGGTTTTTTTTCCGGGGGGGAGATTTTAAAAATTTTTAAAAAAAACAGATATCACAAAACCTTGACCGTTTTTATACAACAACTATTTGGGCGGGGAGACCCCATACCGGGACACTTCCAACACGCGCATTTTAAAGGTCTACCTAAAAAAGGGGAAAAGGGCCCCCACATTCCCCAGTTTCATATAGCCCCAATCCAAACAATGGGGAACCAAAAATTAAATGGCCAAAATACTGGGGGAAACCGGTTGGCCAGGGTAATTCCGGCTCTTATGGGCTCCCCAAGCAGGTCTTTATTGGGTTAAAGGGGCCCGGTGGGGCTTTTCCCCCAATATTAAAAAGGTTTTTTTGATGGTTTTTAAGGCAGGGGCAATCTGAAAACTGCTCGCCCCCCCCAAAGCACCCCCTGTTGACAGTAAAACAGGGAAAAAACCCTTTGATTGCGGGGATTGGGGTGGTTTTTCTTGTCCTCGACAGGATGGCCTGCACGGTCCTTTTAGAACCTTCCGTCTTTCTCTGTATTCAACCTCAAAGAAAGGGGTTTTCATCCCGGGGCTTTGAAATCCAACCTTTCCCCTTGCACAGGGGCACCAGGCAATGAGGGCCCCCTTCACCGCTGCTTTTGCCCTGGCGGGGGGGAAACCCTTTGCCCAATTTCTTTTAAACAAATCCTGTTTTGAAGGCATCCCAGTGGGGGACAGGAGCTAAAAACTTTCGATGTTTGCGGATGACGTCATTTTTCTACTTTGGAAAACCCCAGAGAGGGATTTGGGGACTCTTCGAAAAATTTTGTCCCCTTCTGGGGGTTTTTTTCGGGATTTGGATAAATAAAACCCAAAAAGCCCTGGATCTTGTACATTTGGGGAGCGGGGGGGGTCCCCAGGGCGAACCCCTGGTAGAGTGACTGTGGGCCAAGGATTTATTACATCCCGGGGAAAAAATTGGGCGAAACCCAGAATCTATCAAAGCGGGAACTTCCCTCCTCAATCCAGAGGATAAAAAAAGACCGGGAAAGGGTGGCCCCCACCTCCCGGTATCATTAGGGGCAAGATGCCCATCTGGGTGCGCATGATGGGTTTTTTCCTTAAATTTTTTAAAATGCCCCAAACGACCCCGCTTTTATTAAAACCCAATCGGTTTGTCAATAATTTTAAACTCGGCCTTTTTGGGGGGTTCTTTCTGTTCACAAAAAGGGGAAAGGGAAATTGTTTTGCGCAAGTAAAGCTTCCCAAATCACGGGGGGGAACGAATTTTCCAGAGGCCGTGCTTACAATCTGGCGTCCCTTTTATGAACACTGTCTTTTGGGTTACGGGAAAATTAACTAAATTTTTTACTCAACCCCCAAATCTTGGGGAAAATTTCCCTCGGCCCCTTGGCCCCTGGCAGCATTGCGGGATCCTAAATTCGTTTAAAATTCCCCCAGATTTTCGGGGGCCAATAAAAAATTTTCGGGAGACACGATAGCACAGGGAAAAAAGGGGGGTTCCACCAAAAAGTTGCGGGAACCCCCCCAGGGGCCCCGATAAGTAAACACATGCCTTTAAAGGGGGCTCCCGAACCCCCCAAGGATTAGAGAATGAGCATTACAAAAACCCTGGGGGGAAAAGGGGGGCCCTTAGATTTACTGCACTTCTTTAAACCAATAAAGGGGAAAAACTCCTTAACTTTAAAAATTTCAGGTCCCATAGGTATTCCGGCCACACACTTTTTGGGACTAGGCCCAGGCAGGGGGTTTCGAAAATCTGGGGTAACGGTGTGGGGGGGGAAGCTTTGTGAGGACTCCTTTAAAGGTTCACAAAAAATTTGGGGGGAAATTTTCCCCGTTTTCGTGAAATAAAAAATTTAATTGGGGACCCCAGGGAATTTACAGCCCTACCAAAAACACTATTAAAATGGGGGGGAAAAGAGCTCAACACCCGCAGACATACGAAAAGTGGTCCTGGGGGAAAGGGTGGAAAAAAATTAGAAATTGATAGTTTGCGAAAATGGAAAAAAACGCCCAAAATTCCCCCTTAAAGCCCCCGGGGGATATAAAGGCCCTTTTAAAATACCCCCTAACCCTTTTGGCCCCCCCACAAAACTGCTAGCCTGCCCCAAATGGGCCCCATTTTAGGGGAAATGTCCTGTTTTCACCCAAAAGGGGGCATTGCTCAGCTAAACCCGGGGCCCGACGAGGTTTTTTCTGGACCCGCTTAACCCTAAAATGAGGAAAAGTCTAAAACCTCAAACCAGAGGCTTTATTGTTCCATTGCTTCCAAACCCTGGGGGTAAAGTTTTTCTTTTTGGTTTTTGTGTTTTTTTTTGGGGGCTAAAAGATGTATCTTGGGGAAGTGGCCCGGATGGTACCATGGTTCCCCTACATGGTGATTAAACCCTGTCAAAAAAAATATATGCCATGGAAAAAACAAAAGCTGAGCGCCCGAAGGACTCAAAGTCTGAAAAGATTTTTCGCAAAAAGGCAACCCCCTTTTTTGACGAAAAATTCCCCGTCTTAGGGGAGATTTTCCCCAAATTTATGGGGAACCCCTTTGGGATTATCAAAAAGGGGACTTGAAAAGCAGATCTGGGGAGGGACATTAGGAAAAACTTAAAGTTAATCCAAGGGCCCACCCCTTTTTAAAAGAGAAAACTACCGGGCCCCCAAAGGGAAGGAGATGAATTTACAAAAAGGGAGGGGTGGGCGCCGCGGCCGGGGGATTTGGAGCCCTCGGAGGTCCTCTTTCCCCCAGCCCCCGCGTGCTTCCCCCCTTCCCGGGGTTTTCCCCCAGGGAGTACTCCTTGGTTTCCCAAAGCGGTTCTTGTCCGCAAAGGGAAAAATGACGTAATGATCGGGGGATCCTGGGGCGCCAAATTTTCTCTTTTTTTTGTTTTATGCCCCGCACAATTTTTTTAGTTCATTATATGTTTTGGGTTAAAAAAAAAAATTACAAACGGACATATGGAACCTATACCGTGAAAAACACGATTGAGAAAAATCAGGCTGTGAACTTTTTGGGGGGATGCTTGGGAAAAGGGCATGGGGGGGGGTGTGGGGCCTTCCTCGGGGCTAAACACGGGCAAACCATACCCTTGAGTTAAACATCTTTTTGGAGGTTATGATAGGGTACCTGGGGAGGGAGGAGGGCTGAGGGTGGTTTTCCCGGGGGAGGGGGGGCTGCCGAAGTATTCAAGTTAAAAATGGGATAAGAAAATATTTATAACCTTTCCCCCTCGTCTCCAGTACATGGGGACAGAATGGTAAAAGGGCCGCCAAAATTAAGAGAGGATTGCCCACAAGACTATAAAAATATGGGGGTTGGAAACCCCTTTTCTTTGCGTATTCCTTAACCCTGTGTTTTTAAAAAAGCGGATAACGGAGAGCGGGGGTTTAAGGGGCAATTCCAGGGCCCCTCTCGCAGAGTAGGGGGGAAATTTGGGTGGGCCTGCTGTCGTTGTTTTTCCCCTAGACAATGGTAATCCCTTTGTGCATGTGAAACGGGGAAATTGGGGAAGGGATTAAAAAGAAGAGATCCCACTTTGTTAATACCAAGCATAAGGTTCTGTTACATTCCCTAGGGGAATTAAATTTATAGAAACCCCCCTCCCCATGGGCCCCAGTGCAAGTGTGTATATGCAGTGATGTAAAAGGAGATGTCATCAAACAAGTTTTTTAAAAAAATGTTTTTTTAATCTTGTAAATTTTAAAGGTTTTTGGAAAAAACAATAAAAAAAAGTATTTAAAAAAATAAAAAAAATAAAGGGAACACTAAAATACCTAGATCTCAATGAATGAAATATTTCAACTGCAATTCATTACATAGTGGAATACATTAAAGCGCAAAAATGATCAATAAAAATCAAAATGAATATCCCATGGAGGTCTGGATTTGGAATGATACTCAAAATCAAAGTAGAAAATCAGAAATTTTAGATGGGTCCACCTTCTGAGGGATCTTTCCCCGATCTAATTAACGCATCAGTCCCCTGCTGGGTAGTCTGTTGTGGAAAAGTGGAAAAAAGGGGGATGGAAAGACATAATGGTTCCCCAAAATGTGCTCGAATTTGGGTTTAGGGCTGGGGAATGGGGGGGCTAGTCCTAGCAACAATGTCTTCATAAAAGCAGGAAAATGTGGACAAAACTTAGCCCCATGAGGTCTGCATTGTCATAAAAACCCGAAAAGGGAAACCCCGGGACCCCCGGGACCTGGTCTTTACAAAGGTCTGGGTGGATCTTTATCCCAGTAACTAAAGGCGTTAAGGGTAAACCCCTGGCTAGCACATGGAGGGGGTATTTCAGCTCTCTAAAAAAAAATTTCCTCCCCCCAACCCTTTTGACCCCACGGCCCAAACCCGGTTTAAATGGAGGATTTTGCCCGACAGAAAAATTTCCCACGGCGCTTGAATCTGCTCTCATCCATGAAAAGCAAAAGCCAAACCGTATCAAATTGCCAAACTTGGTGTTTTTCTGGCAAATGCTAATAGCCTGGCCCCAGTGTTGGGGCTTTTAAGCGTACCCCGATTGTGGGCGTCGGGCCACCCTGAAGTCTGGGCTTGAAGTTTTTGCAACGCATTAGTGCCGGTGCTGGTCATTTTTTAGGGTTTTGGGACTGCCCCCCCCTTTTCAAAAAAGGAGGAAAGGGAGCGTCCTGTGCTTGGGGTTGTTGCCTCCTTTCGGCCCCTTTTCCCCATCTCCCGTGTAATTTGGAAATGTCTCCGGTATTTTTTTTCCAGGCCTGAACACTGTTTCTGACAGCCACAGCTAACCTTTCCACAGTTCGCACTGATCGCCATCCTGGATTAGCCCGCCTACCCGAGCAAATTCTGTGGGTTGTGGACCCCCACCTCATGCTATCTCTAGGGGTGAAAAGCAAGGGACAAAAATTTCAAAAAGTCAATAGCCAAAAAGGATGGGAAAAAAGATTTTTTTCGTCTGTGGTTTAACCCCCCTCAGAATGTTCCTTTAGGGGGAAAGGGTTGTCTTGCTAATTGCCCTTTCTGTTGTTGTTTTATTTGCCACAACAGCAGGAGAAAATTTATTCCAAATCCGTGTTGATTCATAACTGGAAAAGGTTGATTTCATAGAAGTGTGATTGACTTGGAGTTCCCTTTATTTTTTTGAGCAGGACCAGGAAAGGTAATAAACATACCTGTTTTCTCACTGTCTTCATGATATATTGTATGACCTCTATTAAATTTTTATAAAATTTCTATAAACCGGGTAGGGGGAAATATATACGGGGGCCTCTCCTCAATACCCCGCTTTTATTGTTTATCAAAAGATACTCCTAATAAAAAACTTAGGCCCTGTACCCATAAGGGCGTTTCTCCATTTAATTTTTAAATAAAAAAGTTTTAAAAAGCTAAGGCTAAATCCCCCCCCCCCCCCCCCCCGGCTTTTAGACATTTTAATAGATATTTATGATATACACTTGCGGTTATCTTTTCCAACCCTGGATAGTCCCAGTTTTCAGCGCTGAGGATTTAAGCGCTCTTTACTAGCAGTGGCACAGTTTGCTACTTGTTCCCCCTGCAAAGCGGCTGTTTGGGGTGTGTGCACTGCTGCTCTGGAGTTTCCGGGTTTCCTCCCCCTTTCTAAAGAAAGTGGAACACGGTCTGTCCTCTTTTTTTATACATATATTTTATCTAGCTTTAGCATGAAATAAATTTCTATAGAAGACATATAAACATAAGCCCCTAATTACAGAAGTCATAGAAATACATTAAAATTACCTTTCTTCACCCCTTTTGGGGCTGAGTGATTCAGTTGTTTTTAAAATAATAAACTCTCACTGCATGAGATTTTTTTTTATCTGTGAATTTTATAATACCATAATTTGTTCAAAAAACCTGCCATTTAAGGTCACAGACATTGTTTTTGCTTCTCACTGTCTTCTCCACTAGCGCAGCTGCACAACTAAGTGTGCAGCTGTACTCTTTGCACAGATGTTCCAGAACGTCCCCATGCAGAGGTATACAGCCACTGCCAAGACATTAGTCAACTTTTCGGTAATAAAGGCAGTTTTCAAAAACTCCTTTCAGATCAAAAAGTTTGGAAAGGGGTTTCATGAGTAATCATTCGGTGTATAAAAGCTTGCAGCTTAAAACCATAACGATTACTTTTGGCAAGTAGCAAAAATTAGTCTCGGCACACCCTTCTCCCAAAGCTGGATATTTCAAGCTCCTTTGTGATACAAAATATTTTATGGCTTTCCCCGGTGGTGCACAGTGATATGCATAAAACTTTTGTTTAAACAATCAGAAGAATAAAGAAAGTATTCACCGCACTCACCCATGCTTTCTTTAAAAGTCCTTTTTATTTCCCCCCATACCCGTGGAGGGGGGTGACAAATTGCCCCATTAACGGGGGAACCCCCGTTTTGGGGGCGGCACCGCGCTTTTTTTTGGCCTATGGAAGGCCGCAAAAACGCCTTTTAACTTCCTATTTACCCCCACATACCTTTCATTCACAAAAGTAACAAAACAAATTTTATACTATCTTTTTAACATTAAAAAAATCTGTACATATTTTACAGGAAAGAAGACAAGTCATTTCTATCATTTAGACCTAATTCCCCAAAGCATCTGTTTTTTAAAATCCACTTTGGGCCCCCACTGCCAAAAACCAAGGGGGGGCATCCATTCATTGTGGTGAGAAACCCTTTTTATACCTTTTTATGATTGTAAGCTCTCCGAGCAGCGCCCTCACCTTGTGTCCATCTGTAAGTAGCTTTCACTGTGTAATGTCTGGTTTTTGTCTTTTTTATTTCCTCTACGTTGTAAATTGCTGCGGAATTTTTGGGCATATAAATAAAGTCTTTTAATTACTCTATGGACTTTTGTAGATCTTTATTTTTTACTTCGTTATTTTTTTTAAAAAGCGAGGTGCACCCTTTTTATTTTTTAAAGGGGTAAAAAAGTTCCCCTTTTCTTTTAAAGGAGGTCTTTCCATGTAAAAGAAACCGCGTTACACAAAAAATTTAACTACGAAGTTCGATTACATGAATAAACTGCTTTACATTTTTTGTATTTTTCCAATTTCAACGGGGGTTTATTCCATAGTTTACAAAAAAAAACAATTATTGCACCGTGGTTGCTTGGAACTGTTCATCGCCATGTCTTTTTACAGTCTCTAAGTTTTGCTTCTTTATTAGTTCGCCTCAAATTTGTAGTTTTGAATAGTAGTATCACAAAAGGAGGCTGTAAAATTCAGCATTGGAGAAGGTTTGTGCGAACGAAAGTTTGCCTTGCCCAAAGGGGTTTTATTGAATATTTTTTTAGTCTCAAGGGACACCTGAAGTTCCGCAGGACTCACAATGGAATGAACGGAACCCGTGTGAACGAAGGCACTAGTGGAGGGGCGAGAAGATCTGGACACATTTTTTGCATCATGTAACTTACTTGATGAGGTGAAAGTATTGAGCACAAAGGCTCTGGAACACAGAGTACTTAATTTAGCAAAGAAAGAAGTCAAGCTATTTTAGACCAATAACACATTACAATCCTACTTGGAAGCGGAACGAACACCAAGGGGTCTACGTATGTACAAGGAGATGTTTCAATATCAGGATGACAAAGAATTTATGACCAAATGGAAGGAAGCACATTTGCAACACTCTTTAAATCTATTGAAATTAGTATTAGAAAAATCAAAGAAAGAGTATGATCAAGTATGTGTGGACTTGAAAAACGCAAAATCTGAACTACAAACTAGACTTTTGGAAACACAGTGAAATGCCTTTCAACGAAAAATGGAAAATAGGTTAGTCCAAATACAAAACAAAATAAAGGAAAGGAAGAAGGATACATTTATACGGGATAAGCTTGATTATGAAAATGATCAGGTTTTCTCATGGAAGAGTGGTAACACTAGTGCATTTCGATTTTGTGGTTATAACAGAAATAATAGGAAAAAGAGTAGGGGGAAAAAAGTATATGAAGGTGTTGGACTACAGATTCCGGATGGGACTCTAGCAATTTTGAGGATTATACAACAACGGGACATAAACAGAATGAGATGGGAAATATGACACGTACCCCTTCAAAAAACGATATGGAAAAGGTACCCGCAGAGGGGGCAGACGCAAGATCAAGCCAGATGATGGGAGGAGGAGCCAAACGAAAACAAGTATCGTGGAGGAGATAGAGATTACTGCTAATCCAACATTAAAAGAAGAAGATGATAAAAATGTTAAGAATGTAGTTAATATTTCTGAAATATACTTGGATGATGCATGCATTTCTCTGTTGTCGAAGGGTCTAAATTTTTGCATAACTAATTCCTTTAATATGGTGCGATTTCAGATAGATTTCAGTAATTCACTAAAAAAATTGAATTTACATAGAATGTTTAAGAATGTCGAGGATAACATGACAGTTACCATTCTAGGGGAAACATCCATACCAACGGATAAATTTGATTTTCTTAAGGGTGGTAATATTGAGGAAAGTGACAGACAGTGTCTTAGAGAACTATATGATCTAGCAAATGAGGAAAAGATGACATCAGAGCATACGGTTGAAGTAGGAGCATTTAGGGGAGGAATTAAATCCACATTCTACCCCCCATTGTCACTAGGTTCATCATTGGAAATATTTAGCAATACTGTGCTAAGAGATGTTTAAGCACTAGTGTACCCGAGTGGAAAATCTAATCTTAGCAAGGAGGAACAAAAAGCTTTGAAATGGCTAAAGAATAATGAAGAACTGGTGATAAAGCCTGCGGACAAGGGGGGGAATATTGTTGTTATGAATCGGGAATACTACATGAATGAAGCATATCGCCAACTAAACGATGAGTCTACTTACTGTAAATTAGATTGGGATCCAACTAGAAAATTTCTGGAAAAACTGAAAAGTTTATTAAGAAAGGGAGTAGATATAGGCTTCCTATCAAACAAATTGGTGAAAAAATTGCTTCCAACTAAACCCTCTAAACCGAACTGGTACTTTGTACCTAAGATACATAAGGATTTAGAACACCCTCCAGGACGCCCAATAGTTAGTAGTAGAGGTTCACTTACTGAACCCCTTTCACAACACCTGGATTGGTATTTACGCCCCCTGTTGAAAAATATACCATCTTATTTGATGGACACAAAAAATCTATTGCAAAAATTGGAACAGATTCATGTATTACCTTCCTATAGAGTGGCGACCATAGATGTGGTCAGCCTATACACAAGGATCAGACATTCTGATGGTATTAAAGCAGTAAAGACATTTTTGACCAGACAAGTAATAGAGACAGAACATGCAGATTTCATATGCCAGGCACTTGATTTCGTTCTTAGCCATAATGTGTTCAGATTTATGAACCAATGGTTCCTACAAAGAGTTGGCACTGCCATGGGTACGCCTGTCGCACCCACGTTCTCAAAATTGTTTCTAGCCATTTGGGAAGAGGAATATGTGTAAAACATAAATAATCCCTTTTTAAAATACATAGTTGAATGGTCTAGATACATAGATGACGTTTTGCTAATTTGGTCCTGATCAGAACAGGAGTTTAATGAATTCATGAAATATTTAAACATAAACAAAATGAATATGCAGTTTACATCAACTTTTGGTGGTCAAAAAGAGGAATTCTTAGATGTAGAAATTATATTAGAAGCAAGTAAAATTAAAACAAAGGGGTATCGTAAACCCATGGCAACAAATGCCCTGTTACACAATGACAGTTTCCACCTACCACATGTACAATCTAGTTTACTGTACGGTCAATTCATAAGATTAAAGAGAAATAACAGTGATTACAGTGATTTTTTTAGAACAATCATGTGAACTTATGGATAGATTGAGAATGTGGGGCTATAGTGAAAATAATATTTCTAAATCATTTCAAAGAGCGATAAATAAGAGTAGGTCAGAACTTCTGGAAAACAAACCTAAACATGATCAATTAGACCGAAGCATATTCTCTTTTGAATTTAATCCTATGTCTGAACAAATTAGGAACATCATAAGACGACATTGGAATATATTACAAAGTGATGTACAATTGGAGGAGAAAACTCAGGAACTACCTATTATTTTGTTTAAAAGAAGTACAAACTTGAGGGACGAACTAATAAGAAGTAGACTTAGAGACTGTAAAAAGACATGGCTGCATAGAACAGTTCCACAGGGCAACCACAGGTGCAATAATTGTTCCTTTTGTAAACATATGGAGATAAACCCCGTTGTAAGATTAGGAGAAATACAAATAAATGTAAAGCAGTTTATTACGTGTAGATCGGACTTCGTAGTATATGCTATTTGGTGTAACTGTGGTTTCTTCTATATAGGCAAAACTATTAGACCTCTCTTTAAAAGAATAAGGGAACACTTTTACTCCCTAAAAACTGGAAAGGGTGCACCTCGCTTTATAAAGCATATAACAGAGGTGCACAATAAAGATACTACAGAAGTCCGATTTGCAGGTATACAAAGGGTGTTTTCACCAGCTAATGAAATGGATCGCCACACTCGGCTGCTGCAGTGTGAGGCCAAGTGGATATTAAAAACAGATGCACTAGGGAGATTAGGTCTAAATTATAGAAATGACTTGTCTTCTTTCCTGTAAAATATGTACAGATTTTTTTTAATGTTAAAGATAGTATAGAATTTGTATTGTTACATTTTGTGAATGAAAGGTCATGTGACTAGGAGATAGGAAGTTAAAGGGCATGTACACGCCACTCCGAGTGAGGCCAAGAAGAAGAGCGGTGCTCGCGCGAAACGGCTGTTTCCCGTTAAGTGTGTCCATTTGTCAACCCCTCCACGGGATATGTTCTGGAAATAAAGAAGGACTTTTAAAGCAAGCAATGTGGTGAGTGCCGTGAATACTTTATTCTTCGTGATTGATTAATTTATTACTTTTGTAACACCTTTCCAAACAAGTAAATTACTGTGTTTATAAGCTGAAAGACTTTTGACACCGTAATATATTACTCACCGTTCCAAACAATTTAGATAACTGAAAGAAGCTTGCTAGTAATAAATTTAGTTTAATTACACTACAATACTAAAAGTTAAAAACTGCACCAAAACCACACTGTGAAAGCATCTTTACTGCTAAATTTACTATGTTTATCAATTTGAAATTCGTAGCACAGTTCTGTTCAAATTTTACAAGTCTATCTACTATGACAAGGAGCCCTTACTTAGTTTAGTTTTATCCAAGTTACTCCTTTAAAGAGATGTATTTTTTTTCCAAAACACTTTTGCATAACAGTGTACATTTCTAAATGTCTGATACAGTACTCTAGAGAGGAAACAAGATGGCCATGCATAAGTATAGCTCCCTCTCCATCATAGTTTGCGAAATGTTGTGAAATACTCAGCTCTTTCTATAACATGTAAACTTTTGAATGCTGGTAAATGCAGCCACCTAATTTCTTTTTCAGTTCAAAATAAAGGATAAAGCTAACTCTAATCTCTTGATACATGGGGGGGAAAATTAACTTTTTTTCTAGGCCCCCAACATACCAAAATGAAATGCACCCTGCTTTATTTTGCTCTTGAAGAAAAGATGGGAAGAATTTCCAACTAAAGCAAGAGAACGTGTCCAGGGTAATTACCCAAAACTTGTCTGTATGCGGCATCTGTCATCCTCTGTCTTGACATTTGTCATGGGTGGAGAATAGGTCATGCAAAAACAGAATGAAACTTCTCCACATGGAGCATAGCACCTGAGCATATGGAACGATGTCAAGGCCTAATAGAAAGGCAACAAAACTAGAAGTGTCGGGTTTTACCAACACGGGGTCCCCCTTTTTTCCCCCGGAACTCCAAATCACGATCGGGGGAACAGTATCGGCCGATTAGAAACTGATCAACGCAGATTCTGGTTCGAATTCATTCTTTTCCAAGTAATTCTGACAATACAATATCACACATATTTGTAGATCTGTAATCAAGCAAGCGCGGCGCGATAGATTTTTAAGGGACGGATTAGTCCATATTTAGGCAGTTTTCGAGAAATTTTTCTTTGGGGCCACGTTGTTCGGTGAAAAGTTTCTGGGAGTGCATCTGCCAAAACTAAGTTTTTTCCCAGGAAATAATTTTTTTTCAAAAAGGGGGAACTGAAAAAAAACGCTGCATCCTGGGGAACCCGATAACAAAAATGTTCACCCTGAACCGGACCTTCTGAGTGCTTCTTTTATGGTCTCATTTCCAAAAAGGGATTCTGCCAAGCGAAATGCAGTAAAGGGAAAAAGCTTGGGATTTCAATTTATGCATACAAACAATATTTTTTTCAACCCTTTTTTTCCCTTTCACAACCCCCCCCCAAAGACCAAGTTTTTTCTCCACTGTCCCTTTTGTCCTTCCTAAAACTAAAAAAGCATAGGCCCTTTTTGGAAATGCTCACACTGGGGGAAGGGGTGGGGGATTTCTTCAAAAGGTTGTGAAGAAACCCCCCAGGGGGTAAATTCAACACCAACTTCCGGGGGCCTGCTAACAGTGTGGGGTTTTTCCCCTTGATTTTTCCCCTTTTAAATTAAGAATTAAACCCCTTTGGTTCATACTTATGGGGGTTCTGATAGGTGGGGAATCCTTAATCCCCACATCACTACATTAAAGGTTCTTGTCCATGCAAAGGAAAGTTCCGAGGTGGCCCTCCTGCAGCCCGGGCCAATGATTTTTGTAAGGGGAACGAGCAGCACGCACAAACAGAAAACCCCCACCAGTATAACCACAGTATCATCCCCCCCACTTGCTGTAACCAGTGCTTCCACCCTCCCTTCCAATCATCCCCCAGGAGGCCCAGGAAGTACCACCCTAATTTTCCCTTTGAGTTCCTTACAAATTCTTTATCTTACCTGGGGCATAGTGATTTTGCCATTCACTCCTTGTTGTCGGGTATATAGGTGCAGCTTTCTTCCCCTTTCACCCCCACAAACCCCCCCTTTCTCAGCCAGCACCATTGTGGCTAATGGGTTCTGTAAGGTATCCTAGTTTTGGGGCCTAATTCTTCAAGACCCAAAAACCTCTCTACTGTAATTAAAAAAAACCTTTGCTGATTATAGAAAAAAAAAAATTTAACCCATCCAAATTCTTTTTGATTTGAAATTGGGGGAAAAAGGGGAAGCGAAGCCCAGCAATCTGACCCCTGCGCTTTGAACGGTCGGGGGCCCCCCCTAGGACCCCAAATTGCATCATATATATATTGGGATCTTCCCGGGGATATGGGGCCGCTCGTCTTTTCCGCTCGGGGCATTAGGGGGGGGGCTGGTTTTCCAGGGGAAAGGGCCTTTAAAGGGGCATGGAAGTTTAAATTTAAATGTGCCTGACCTTTCCGGTACTGGCAACCACTTCTCAGTCCCCCATCCCACACAACCAAAGACTCCGGAGGGTTTCCAGCGAGATTCACCAATTTCCACTAGTCAGGTGACCTGGCAAAACCGGGTGAAAGCCCCCCAAAGATGCTCCCCGCTGAGCATTGGGAGAAAAACAAGTGTATTTCCCCAGGACCCACCCACCCTCTCCGGGGGGTCTCACTTTGGGTTTAAAACTTACAAAGGGGGTTTAGGTTCCACACCCAAAAATTTTGCTTTTTCAACAGGCTAATAACACACTCGATTATCTGCAGAACTTGGTGATGGGGGTTTTTTTCCAAGTGGGGTTGGCTCCGGCACGGCCAAACCCCCAACTGTTAAATTATGGGCCCTTCCCGTGTTTTTAAACCCCATTCTACCCACGGGTTTTTTCCGGGGAGAAACTTGGGTTTCAATAAAAAAACACTTTCCCACTGTATATTTGGGATTGGACTACTTCTTCCTGTTTTCTAAAGATTGACTTTCCCCCGGGAGCTACAGGGGGGATGGTGGGGTGGGTCTGTTTTTAATGTCTTTAAGCTCATAGGCCCTAGGATTGGATTTAAAAAATTAGTATTGCCCCTAGACATTTTTCCCCAATCTGCTGTGAGGGAAACTTCCAATATTCGGGAAGATGGAAGACCCTTTTGGGGAAAACAACCGTTACCCCCATTTTTGAGTGGGCCCCTTGCAATGTCTTTTCCGCACTAACAAGGATTTCCCTTCTCACCTTACACTATGGCCCCCCTTTGGGTTTATTCCCCGCCCACCCGTTTTCCACCCCACATCAGACCAATAGAAACAATTTTCTTCCGGCGGGTCACACACAAATAGAATTGTCCCCGATTTGAAGACCTCATGGTGAGTCGGACCCCCATTGACAAACTGTACCGAAAAAAAATATCACAATAATCAAATAAAAAGGTTTGCACATTTTGGGTGGGTCCAGCCAGAAGGTCCTACAGCTTTTGCAGGTAAAACAAAAAAAAGGAAACAAAATCATTTTGTCACTGGGTCCCTTTTTACAATGAGAACGTACCCACATGGGTTTTTTTCCCTCCAACTTCCTGCAGTGGGGTAATCAGGATAACCGAAAAAGGGCCTTCAAATCTAGGCTCCGGGCTTTCCCTTATTGCCTTTATGTCACTGGGGTTCCGGTTTTGAAAATGACCGTTTCCCCCGTAGTTTCTGGAAGACAAGCAAGATGCAGCATGCAAATTGTCAACTCTTTTGGCAATTCAATCACAAATTTTGTAAGTCCTATCACTTTTTTCCCCATAGCCTTGCTCCCGATTCAAACACAAAAGGGGGCTTTCCAAAAACAGTATCTCAAAGGGGTTTAGGCCATGTTTTGTTTGGGGGTGTGCCTAAGTGTATAGAACAATTGGGAGAAGTTTGGCCAGGGAAGGGGGACTCAGCATCATTTTGACCCCCTTATTTTTGAGATTCCATTCATTCTCTCTACCCGCGAGCTTTGGGGGGATGGTAGGGCGTTGGGGGCCCAAATCCCCCCTAACATGTTCCAAAACCTCTGGAAAACCGAGAAGAGAATCTGGACCCGGTCTGACTCGACCCCCGAGGTTCCAAATCGACAAGCTATTTCAGTAATAAACTTCTTTGCCGTTACTTTGGATTATGTTGGTCACTGGTAGGCTTCTGGCCATCCTAAAAACGTCTACTGCAACCAAACAATTCATACTTCCCACTTTAGGCATTGGATGGGGTCCATTGCCCTTTTGGGAAGGGGTACTCAGGTTTTCCCAGGTTTTGCATGGGTTTATTTTGAGCAGTGGGGAAGGGTTGCGTGGTGCAGAGGTGCATGCCTGTTTGTGGGCTGCAATCGGAATGTTTTCCTGGACATGGTACAACTTCTCACATAGCTAGTGCCTGTTTCTTTCCACATGGTAGCCCAGGACCAGGCTGCAATGGCAGGATACATTCGTCTAGGTAAAAAAAAGGCCTTTGCATTTCCCAAAATTTCCTCTTTCGAGATTTTGCTCCATCTTTTTTCCATTTGTTTTTCCCCTTTTGCAGTTGCCAGAGTTTTCTGTGATTTTTTTTCTTGGGGGGCCCCCGGGCTTCCAATAGAGGCTAGTTATCATTCCTGTTGTTTAAGAATTCCTTCCTCTGGGCCTGGTGGTTACCCATAATGATTCAGGATCCAGCCACTTGGATGACACTACCCCCAAGGCTGCTGCTTTTGCCTTGGTCCGCTTTTGGGTTTCCTCGGGTCTGTTTGTTTTTTCATTTTTCCATGGGCTTTAACCTTTAAAAAGACGGTACCTTTGTGGGCATTTCAAGTGCAGCCAAAAGGATTTTGTTTTTCGCATATTTAATGGGGGTCCCTGCTGCCGTGTAAAACCCTCGATTTTCCAAAATGACCCAAAATCAGTGCTACCCCATAGGCAACTGAGTCGCCCAAAATTATTACCTTTTTTTCCTTCAGCCATTTGCGGGTTTTCCAAGCTTGTAGTTCAGCAAAATTTAGCTGAAAAGTGCGGGGGCAGTGCTTTTGCCCGGGATTTTATCTTTTGTGGTTTTTGCAAATCCGTTGAAAAGTCCCCCCTTCATTCATACTTGAACCTCGTCCACATTGAATCCGCTTGGGGAAATTTTTCAGTCCCACTGGAAAGGGCAGCAGTTGATCTTGTAAGCTTTTAAACAACATGGTGGGCATCTTTTGGGGGCTAGTCCCTTCTGTTTTTCCCCCCTGTTAGTGGAAAAGTGGCGGATTCAAAACGTCAGCGCTTTAAGGAGATGTTTGGGTGGGAGAGGATGAGCACTCAGAAGGGGGGGCTGAGGGTATGTGTTTGGAAGAGTCTTTGTATACTGCAGGGCCAAAAACGGGGGGCCTAAAATCACATCATGTCCCAGAAAATTTTCCGCAAGTTTTGGGGCAAGAAAATTTGTGTGCGGACACCCTTTAGGCGGGAGGAGCTGTCCGGGGACGGGCCAAACGACAGAATATACCCTAGGGGGGTTGGCGGCCCCCATGTGCCGGGGCCCGACTCCAAGGCATGTCCCTCTGTTTCGAGACAAATATAAAAGGGTTTTGTTCTGGGGTCCAAGTGCTTGGGGCAGTTACACTGCAGTTGTAAAGCCTGGAAGCAGGGCCTTTTTGTTTTGATACACAAAGGTTAGGACTTGGTTGAAGCCCGGTCCTCCCGCTTCAGGCATCCGTATAAAGGGGCATATTTCGGATGCTCCGGGATCCCTTGCCTACAGTGGTGGAGGGCCTAAAACTTTGTATTGTCTTGGGTTTTCGGATAAAGGGAAGGATGTGATGGCTTGCACACGTTCATCTGAAGGTTCTGGTTTCCCTTTGGTATGAGTGACCTAGAAAAAAACTTGTTTTACACCCCTGAGCTTACCTTTGGAGCCCTTTCGTTTAGAGCAGCCCGATGGCGCAGGATGAGATTTTCCTTTCCCAAACTTCGGCTTCCCCAAGAAGAAAAACATCGACATACGAAAAGGGGTTTCTTCAGGGTTGTTGGCTACCGGTTGTAGAAAGCTTTTTATACCTGATAAACGATTTGGGGTTTCTGGCCCCTTTAGGGGTCCGGGTCCAGGTGAATTGAGATCCTTGGGTAAAAGCAAAAATACTGACGTCTTTCATGAAGAGGGGGCTGAAGAAACGCATTGCAGATCAATAACTGTGAAGAGGAAAACTGAGGGGGGCACGGGAAAGAAAGTATTGGGGTTTGGGAACCCGGGGTTCCAGGTAGTGGCTGCATTAAAGCCGGAATCTTGCACCAATCGATATCTCTGCGGTTTCCTTTTTGGACTTCTTCTTAAAAAAAAAAAGAGGGGTGTTGCAGGGAATTCGGAAAAAGGTACCCCGATTCAAAAGAACTGTATTTTAGCCTTCAAAACCATCTTTTGACCGCTTTGAGGGATTGTGGAATCTAGGGTAGGGCCCATCCTTCAGTACACAGCACTGGTTTGGGAAAAGGAAGAGACCAAAATCACGGTCCTTGTGACCAAATCCCGGAGGGGGTTGAAAAAAACAGATAATCCAAAAATAAAGAAGGTTGGGTTAAAAAAATCATCAGAATAGGGAGGGCCTTAATGCCATCGGTAAATGATCCCCTCTTCCGATCCTGGAATTTAAATTAATCCATACCCTTTAGAGGAGAACTGAGTTGGCCCGCATCGTTTAAGTAAGTCTGCCCCCCATAGATTTAAATGGGCAGGGTGTCAAAAAACAAGGAAACGGATTTATCAAGTCAGGGGAAAGGAACCCGCATTAATTGTACAGTGAGGGGCGACTTATGAATGCACCCTCTACCCCAATACAGCAAGTATGTCAAGGAGATCTGGACCCCAGGGGGGATGGCCTTCAGTGTATTGCATAATATCATTAAATGCATTTTCACATTCTAAAAAGGGGGGATCCATAGATACCGCTGAACCAAGGGGGTGAGATGGGGCGTTTAGGCATGTCTCTCAGGGACCCTTCTGGGAGGCTAAGAGCATTCCAGTGGCTGATCAAGGTCTCTAATTCTTATCGGGTTTTGCGTCATATACGGGGCCCACGGTGTGTATTAGGCTTCACATGGCAACTCCCCGCCCGGGAACCCCCTGCAGGCCCAGTTCTAAAATTCCCCTTTTTTTCTATAATCGACACATTTCCCCCGGACGGGCTCCCCCGCCTTCCTAAGACTTCGCTGCCAATCCTCCGGTTGATTTAACGCTTTGTTTTGCTGGGGGTCCTATCGCTCCTACTTTTTGGGTGAGGATGTCCCCCCCCAGACCCACAGGGAACAAAACTTGTTCAATTTGGGGGGGATTGAGCTTTGGACACCGGGTTCCAAGTTTTCCCCCTTGTCATATCCTTACCCGTGTAAATGGACCCACAGCATGAATCAGATACATACAAGGAAGATCTCCCGCACTGAGGAAATAGCGGACCCGGGATCTACTTCCCCTTTTCTCTGAAACCTTTCACAATCTCGTTTTGGGTTCTGAACCCCGCTTTTTCTATAAAGGGGCCTGCCCCCCCCTCGGTGCGACCCCTTTTTTGGGATTGGCGGGTTAACTATGGCTCGACCCTTTGGTCAGAATATCCCCATGTCCTAGGAAAATAACACTTGTCCCCCAGTTAACGTTGTCAAAATGAACTAAGCTTTGGTCCTTTCTCTTCTTGTAGACACCACCTGGAGAGGTTACAATTCAGGGGCCAAACCCATCCCCCTCCCCCCCCCGGGGGAAAGGGGAGGGACTACTGCACTTCGGGCATCCCCCCCTTCAGGGTTCCCCGGGGCTTTGGGCGGGCCCGGGGGCGTTTCCCCTTTCTTTACACCTCCTCAAACCTGACGGGGCGGGGCAGGGGGATCGGTGCTGGGGGGGGGGCCTGGGGGTGAAACCGGGACCTCTGGGGGAGGGACAAACAGCGGGGTCCCTGGGAAAAACGTCCTTATTAACCAAAGGGGATAGGGGGGGGTAGGGGGGGTTCGGACAGCCCTTGGGGGGGGCGTTTTGGGGCCCCACAATCCTACAACCTCTGCCAATTAGGATTTTGCTTCCACTGCAACGGTCCACCCCCGGGGCCGCCAGCGCCGCCATTATAGGGGGGTGGCGCAGGGCTTCTTTTCACAAATATCGCTTTTTAAAAACACTTTTTATTTAACCATACAGTTTTATCATTTATCCCCCGCCACGCCTTCACTTCCACAAAATCTTTCCCTTTTTCAAACATTTGGGCCCTCGGAGGTGGCCTGTGCCATTTCCACCATCCCTTACGGACAATTTTCTCTCAAACTCCTATTTCTCCTGCCACTTGGATGGCTGCAATCTCCCCCCTTTGGCAATCCCCAAATTATACTTTTACATGCATGTATAACATATTTTTTTTCCTTCTTTTCCCCAAAAAATCTCCTTGACAGTCTCTGCCCCTTCAGGCAAATTATGCCTTTTTGAAAAAGCTTAAACATTTTGGTGTTCACGTTTGGGGATTTTCCCCAACCTGACAAAGACTACACAGCCTGGCCACCGCCTGTCCCGGATCCCCCGGTCTCACAACACAAGATTCTACAAAATAATAAAGTCCCTAACCCAAACCAAAATATCCCCCCCTTTGTTGCCACAAAAGTGGGGACCGTACCCCCCCGGTCTTTTTTAAAAAAATATTTTGAAAATATATAGTCCCAGAACAATCCCCATAATTTTTTCCAACCCAGACCCCCCCTGAAATTTTTTAGTTACCAGTCTTTTCCTAAAAAAACCCGGGGGACCCCTTACCACCAACAATTAACCTTAGAGACTGTCAAGGTTCCCCCCCTATATTTCACAAACCTACCGGGCAAAGGGGGTTTGTGACAAAAAAAAAGTGACAATCCGAAACTGGAAGTCACAGCAAAACAAAATTTGGTACGTGGCCGGGCTGGGGTCAAAAGTTTTCTAGGGCGAGTCACTTTATTGTACCCCCCGGACCAGAAGCCCAAAGCAATCTACCAACCGGGAGACAAACAAAGGCCAACGGTGTTTAAAACACATAGTGTATCAAAATCCCTAACCTTTAGAGGTGCAGTCCCCAATTTGATATCCTCCGGTCCCTCGAGCGCCTCTGGGGAGGTTTTGGTCCCGGGGGTCCTGGGTACCTCAGGCCCCGCCCCCGATCGGGCCCAAAGTGTCGGGGGGCGTTTTACCAACACTGGGGGGCCCCGTTTTCCGTAAATCCAAATAAGTAGGGAACATGTATCGGGCCGTTAAAACTGAGTCAGACGCAGAGTTTGGTTCGAAAACCATTCAGTTTCCCAAATAATTTTTTGACAAAAATGCTTTTCACACATATTTGTTTTTCTTAATCAAGCAAGCGCAGGCGCGATAGAGTTTGAGAGGGAGGGTGTATGTCCTTTTTTAGCCAGCTTCGAGTAGTTTTCATTGGCCCACGTTGTTCTGATAGAAAAGTTTTGGGATGCATCTGCAAAAACTAATTTCGTTCCCAGTGAAATAACTTTTTTTTCAAAAAGGGTGATAACAAACGCGCACCCTGAGGAAGCCGTAAAAAAAAGTTCATCCTGAACCGGCCCCTTCTTGAGTGTTTCAATTATGCTGTTCTTCCCACAAAAGGGATTCTGTAAAGCTAAATGCTTTCCCAAGGAGAAAAGTTTGGGGTTTTCATATTATGCATACACACAAATTGGTTCAAACCTCTTTACCTTCACAGAAAAAGAAACCCAAAGTTGGGAAATCTGGGAAGTTAAAGCTGAAAAGAATGTGTGAATACACCCCCGGGGCCACTTTATTGGGTACCCCTGTCCAACTGCTCTTTAAACACTTAATTTCAAATCACCAATCCATGGCGGCAACCAGGCATTTAGGCATGTAGACATGGTCAAGAAAATCTCCTGCATTTCAAACCGGCACTAGGGGTAAAAAAAGGTGATTTGAGTGCCTTTGAACGTGGCATGGTTTTTTGGTTTCCCAAAAGGGCTGGTCTTTTTCAAACTGCTGTCCCCGGGGATTCACGCACAACCATTCTAGGTTTTCGAGAAAAGGTCCGAAAAAGAAAAAACATCCAGTGAGCGGCAGTCCTGTGGGCGGGGGAAAAGCCTTGTTGATGCCAGAGGGCAAAAGGGGAATGGGCAACTGGTTCGAGGATAGAAAACAACGTGCTCAATAGCCACCCTTTTCAACCAGGTAGGCAAAGAGCACTCGAACGCCCCAGACGGCAACTTTAAGGGGTGGGGTACGCAGCAGAAGACCACACCGGGGCCACTCCTTTCAGCTAAGAACGAAACTGGGGTCCAAATTTCCCAAGCTCACGAAATTGGGCAGTAGAAGATTTGGAAAAAAGTTGCCTGTTGAGAGTCCATTTCTGCGCGACATCGGTGGTTGGGTCAAATTTGGCGTCAACAACAGAAAAACATGGATCCACCTGCCCTTTTACAACGGTTCAGGCTGGTGGTGGGGGTCATGGTGTGGGGAAAAAATTTTCTTGGCCTTTTGGGCCCCTTGGTACAATTGAGCATCGTTTTCAACGCCCCAGCCTACCGAGTTTGTTGCGACCAGCCCTCCCTTTTTACCCAATGTACCCCAAAATTGATGGTACTTTCAGCAGGGTATTGCGCCATGTCATAAAGCTGGAATCATCTCAACTGGTTTTTGAACTGACAAGAGTTTTACTTTTAAATCAAATGGCCTCCCAGCCCAGTTTTCAAACCAGGGGGGCCAACACCTAAGCAGGGACCCAATAAAGTGGCCGGGGGTGTATTTCCTCATGTCGGCTGCAAAAAGGTAGCCTTGGTTCTGAAGTACCCCCACCCGGACTTTATGCAAAAGGTCGACACGCAAAAATTTGTTGAGACAAAGGATTCCAGGATTGGGCAAAGGGGCTTTCTCCTTCTTCATCAAACAGAAGATTAGAGTAGAAATTCAAAAATTTTAAATCCGGGCCCCCGGGACAGTCCCCCCTTTTTTTAAAAAGCCCAATACTTCTTAAAAGTCAGAGGACAAAAAAATTTTGGGGGGGAGAAATTTTGGGAAAATTCCTTTTGAGATCGAAGCGATACCAAAGAATTAAGACAGATTTCCAGAAAATATAGTTCTACAAAAGGAGTCTTCACTATTTAAGAAGAATCAAGTGAACTGTGCCTTTTAAACAGGTGGTCCTATCTGTGCCTTGCTTGGAGGACACCTGCAAAGATGGGAAACGAAGAAACAAGATACAGCCTGCTGGAAGGAATAGAGAGAAGGGCACAACAGATGGTCATACTCTCTGGCAAATGGGAAATCTGTGGCTTCAGACACAATCTCATCCAGGTGGACCACAGGAACCCACACAACAGTACTGCTGTAAAACAGTGTTTGAACCTTGTGTCCACAGACCATAAATTTCATTCAAATCATTCTTCAACTGGCATCAAAGAAACTAAAGGTACAGTAGAAGACTCACTATTTCCACAGAAAAACTACCAGATGCAAAAATGGGTCTGAGGACTGAGCCAGCTGACTCAAAAGGAAAATCAGCTCTGCTTAAGAGTCTATACTAACTATTTGGGACTAAAACCACATGGGTCCCTTTTTTTTTTGTTCAGAGAACACTTTTCTAGGGATTGCACTCACCCCTACTCTGATGGGGGGCCAAAGGAGAAGACTTTGGCTCCCTGATCTGGAGAATTTAGTGCAGGGAGGCGAAAAGTTGGGAAACAATAGCACTTTTTTAATAACATTGATTATAGGGAATTTTTAAAAAAAAAAACGTTCAGCTGGGAAAGGGATTGCACGTTCTTTAAGGGGAAAGGGTTCAAGTCAGATCTTTCCCACATAAAAATTGAATGTGTAATCCTCAGCAAAAATCTGAAACAATATGTCACGGTGGGTGCAGCCCGGGTCGGGGTGCAGGGGCACTCGCTCCGTTTACACGGGCCGCACCGGGCGGGCCCGCGCCGGTCCCGTGGGCTCCCCCGCCCAGAAAATCTCCCCTCACCTGACCGCGCTCCGGACTGTGTGCGCGGGCCGGGGGCGGGCCCTGGGTCTTAGGGCCCGCGGCCGGCTCTCGAAAATTTTAAAGGGCCAGCCGCCCCCTAATTGAAACACCGCCCTGTCCTTAATATCCCCTCCACCTCTTCCTGGCCCTCGCCGATTCCATA